>JACGDI010005305.1:802056-824493 GCA_014898725.1 Jacaranda copaia
GACCTATATTACCAAGTTAAAAAGAACGTGGGATTAAAATCACTACATGCATATATAAAGGAGCAAAATTGAAACATCAGACTTATGGGACTAACTGCAATGAGTTGGTTTGGAATCTTTGCTTTATCAACAGTAAGTGGACTAAAAAATAATTAAGCTACATAAACTATGTAAACTAAAGTTTTATAAGATAATTAATCATAATAAATCCTTATGTTATTACAGGGACTGACCAAATGATCTTATTCTTCATGACTATTACATAGTTTAATTTGTTTTCTCGGCAACAAGCCAAATTAGGAACATATATATAGGAATCACTGCGATGAAATTGAAATTCATACATATGTTGCTTTTCTAGTTATTGTCCCACCAGAGCTGTCCTTGAAGATATTTGACCACATTCACACCAACAAGGAATGCTTTGGTGAGGACATCAGTAGAAATAGGAGGATCTGAACCAAAAACTACATTTGCAAAAATTATGACTCCTGGATTTTGGCTACTTTAGACCAGCAAATGCCACCGCGTTGGTGTTTCCAGTATTGAATTGGAAATGAATGAGAGACCTTGTGGGAACACAAACACATCTCTGGGATATAAAGTTTTTGTGAAGAGCTTGCCCTTCTGGTTCGGATTTGCTGGATTGGAAGTCACAAAGCCAAGCTACAGAGTGCCTCTATAACGACAAGAATCTTAGTTACACGAGGGTGTGTGTGAGGAGGCTTGAGGCCGTATGGGGCAAAGTTGAGACGAGCTAAAGCAATCCCCAGAATAAGAGTCCTGCTAATTGATTGACAGTCACCAGAGTAACTTTTGATCCAAGGGGATTTGATGTATTTCCAGGATTGTTGAGACCAGAAAAGAAATCATCTGCTGTGACAATTTTTGGGTCCCTGCAAATCTTTCCATTCACAAATACTGCAAGTCACAATATAGAGAGGAAACATTTAATAAATTTTAAAGAAATATGTCAAGGATGGAATTAGTTTAAGTTCGCAATTGCAAAGAGACAGTACCAGAATTACCAGAAGCATCAGAGTCATTAATTGCAACACAGAAGTCCTGAAGAGGGCTGGGATCAGATGCTGAAGATAATGAAGAAGCCAACGCCACAATTGCCATTGTTATGATTACAATGCGAATAGCCATCACAACCAAGAGGGTGTTTAAGTGAGTTTATAAGCTCCTTAAAATATTTTATAAGATGTTTAACAGCTTATAAGTTGAAAAAAAGTGTTTAGTAATTTTAAAAAAAAAAGAGTTTATAACATCCTAAAATAAGATGTTAGGAGCTTATAAGTTCTTTTGAAAAAAGTAAGAAAACTCTAACTTATTTTTAAAATCTTAACAAGCTCTTTTGTTTTTAACTATTTTAATTACAAAATTAACATTATTAACATCTTATAAGCTTCAAGATTTTATTTTATCCAAACACTTCAACAATTTATTTTAAAAATAAGACCTAACATCTAATAAACTCTAAAAACATCTTATTAACATCTAGGAGCTTATAAGATGTTTAAAAAAAACCCTCTAAATCATAAAATATTTGCTGATTAGAGCTTAAATTGATTATTGTTGCTTTGGTGGGATGCCAGGCTTGAAAAGTGAGCACGTATATATAGTGTAATCTCTTTCAATAAATCAAATATTTCAAAATATAGCTAGTTTGAATTTGTCATTATTTTTTTTCCTCTGCATATAAATTTCTTGCCAACTCATTAATGGTTTGCAATTTTATATTTAACAAAAGATGCATTCTTTAGCAGATTCCACTCTCGGTTTTTCTCTTCACCGGATAAGATATGTGATTGCCTCAGAGAAGTGGTCAATTTTCTTCTGTTGCCACAGTAGTTTTCTTTGTCAACTTCTTTGATTATAAATAATTTATTCGTGTAATAAAAATCAAAGGTTCGTAAGTTGCTTCTGTTAGAATTTTGGCATATAAATAAATTAATTTATCTTGTTGAGGAGATGTTTTAGTATAGCTAAGTGTCAAAATTAATGAAGTATTGGATGAGCATATAATTAAGTAGCATATCAGTGGTGCCTTAAAATCGTTGTACAATTCTTAATTCTAATCAACTCCAAACCTCTGTTCTAGTTCTTAATCATTGACGGGATTGCGTTTTGCATTTGAACTTTGTGTAAGGTTGTAATTAATAGGCAATTTTTGTGTCCCCTAAAAGCATCTTCTCTCTCCTTGACATGCTGCTGCCACTGTGAACGTATTTTTTAAAGATACAACCTGTTGCGATCAATAATTTTGAGGAAATTTTGTCTGCGGTGCTTGTCTTTGTACGTATTCTAATAATTGGTAATGTTATCCTGTTGAATTGACCCCTGGCTTGAACTAAAGTTCTGTTCCGTTAGAATGTTGCTATAATTTCAGCATATATATATATATATATATTTTGTGAAGTATTAATTTTCTGCATATTGCTTTGGCTGCACGACAGACACTTTGCTGCACTGTATACCGTATAGATTTAAATTTTTGCTTGATTAAAATTGCAGGACTAATATTTAATTTTACAGAAGTAGTATTTAATTGTCTGTCTGATCTAAAAATTTGGTATCTCTTGCCATATCTCGTCAATTCAGTGATAAAATTATTTTTTGCCAAAAGTTTGATATTGCTTATAATGTCTCGAAACAATGATGTGCCAACCGTTCTTAATGTGATCAATGTTAGTAGTGGAACACCAAATGCTCCTATTGCATTGCCACCAGTTTCCACCATTGTAATTGGACAAGTAGAGAAACTAGAAAAATTCAATGGAAAAGATTTCAAGAGATGGCAGCAAAAAATGCTGTTTTATCTCATCATTTTGAACCTTGCGAGGTTCTTGCCGGAAAAATGTCTTGTATTGAGGGAAAATCCGGATATGCAGACTTTAGCAGCTGTTGATGCATGGAATCATGGAGATTTCTTGTGCAAAAACTATATACTTAATAGGTTGGACAATACACTATACAATGTTTATAGTCCCATTGCTATGGCAAAAGAACTTTGAGAATCACTTGAGAAAACAATACAAGACAGAGGATGCCGGCACGAAGAAATTTGTTGTTGGTAAGTTCCTTGAATTTTTAATGGTTGATTCCAAGGTTGTAATGTCATATGTGAATGAGTATCAGATGATCCTACATTAGTTGGCTGCTAAAGGAATGACACTTGGAGAGACATTCCAAGTGGCGGCTTGATTGAGAAATTGCCACCGGGATGGAAGGACTTCAAAAATTACCTCAAGCACAAGTGCAAGGAAATGAACTTTGAGGACTTGATTTTAAGGCTAAGGATAGAGGAAGATAACTGGCTTTCTAAAAAGAGAGGTGGTAGTAATGCTTATGAGAGCAAAGTGAATGTGGTGGAACAAGGCTCATCAAACAAGCAAAAAAGAGACTCGTCCAGCCAACAAGGTGAGAAAAAAAGAAGAAGTTTGAAGGCAACTATTATGTTTGTGGCAAACTAGGGCATAAGGCTAAGATTGTTGAAATTGTCAACAAGGAGGAACTTTCAAAAAGGGCTGGCCTTCAAAGAATAGAAAAACTGCCTATGCCAATGTTGTAGAAGTGGATAATTTGTCAGATAGTGTTAATGACTTGAACCTATCAGCCAAGGAGAATTTCATAGAAAATCTTAAGCAATGGTGGGTGGACACTGGGGCCACTTGAAAGGAGTAATATGTATTTAAAGTGATATTACGTTAACCCTCCAACCTCTATACCTTGACATACCATATTTTACTAGAGGGTTGTAATGTATTTATGGCAATTTAAAACAAAATGGACAGCAGGAGTAATATGTTTTATTTTCTGATACAATTTTCTTTTATTTATTTTCCTTTTTTTACTTTATTCAACTTACTTAGTATATTACTATTATGCCCCTATTACTAAAATATGGTATGTCGAAGTATAGAAAAACGTAATCTTGTATGCAAATTAATTGAGCTGGTTATATATATATGGACTAAATATTCTCATTTCTTAGAATTTTGTTTATTTTTTTATTTTTTGAACTTTTAAAACTAGTGTCATCCCAGTGTCGCCAATGGATGACTCAAAATGAAGTGATATTTTTCTCTTTGGATTACTTATCCATATGTATGAAGTTATCTACTTGCTCTACATGGTATCATCGTGATATCCTCAAGATCTTACATGATTACGATTGTTGCCCTTTATTTATGCTTAAAATTTCCCAAAAAATAAAATTCCTCCAATGCTCATGTAAAAGTGACCATCTTATTTTTTATCTGATTCTTATATCAATATTCTTGCTATGCATCTAAGCTTTCGCCAAATGAAAATGACCGGTTAACAGCGAATTTCGACAAAAATGCTCAAATCACTTTTCTCACTTTGACAACTAATAGAAGCCCATTACAATTGATTTTTCTACTAAAGCAAGTATTATATATATTTTCTAACAAATAATCAGGTTACAAATTTTACATTGTCAAATGAAACAGTCATTCAACCCTCTGGCCAGCTTGCCATATATGAATTTTAATTTGCTAATCTTGACATCATCAGCTATTACTTCTATTGAAGGAAGTAAGAAATATATCATTGTTAGTGTAAAAAAAAAAAGAAAAAGCTATTTGAACTTCCTTCCAATGTAGTATGCATGCATCACTAATATATAGGTAATAAAAAATCTGTCAATCAATTCGAAATGCCAACAATGAAGACAAAGTGATATTAGTACAGACAGCGAAGGGAAAAATAGCAATTTTAGGTCATCAACTCTCACTAATACTCTTATTGGTCCATTTCAACTTTGAGTTTGCAAAAATAGTCCAAAATATTTATAATTTCAGTCCATCATCGGGCCAAAAGTTTCCTAGTTAGACCCAATTTTGCCCAATCATCTCTAATTGGACTTTGATTTGAGGATTTTGTGACATGTGGTTGGAATTGCCATCTAATAAGAATAATTAAAAAGGGAAAAAAAGCCAAAAAACTCAAGGGAAAAAAAAGCTTGAAACTTCCTTGCTGATCACGTGATCGACCAACCCTGCAGCTCGAGAGAACTGTTCTTCATGGTTTCTGCATCGCTTTGCTACCTACAACCTGTTTGTTTCGTGTCTTCTTTGAGTTTCTTTTCTCCACCTTCAACCCATTAATTTTTGTTTTTTGAATTCCTATTCTCCTGCCGCACAAGTACTCCACAGTGAAGAGCTTGAGATTTCATTGATGCAAGAGGGAGATAGTATGAGGAGATTGGGGACAAATAGCTCCAAAATTTGGAGATGTGTTTAAGAAATTTGGAGATTCCTTCAATGATTTTAGAGATGGGCTTCACAAGTTTTGGAAATAGTTCATAGAAATTTGGGATGGTTGAGATTTTACCCTTTTCGCCTACATAAGGGGATTAATCCAAACTATTCCATTTTGCTTTTGGAGTTTTCTGTTTTTTTTTTAATTATTTTTATTAGGTGGCAATTCTCACCACATGTCACAAAATCCTCAAATCAAAGCTTAATTTGGGATTATTGGCTGATGGACTAAAATTGCAAAGTTTTCTCAAAGTCTAGACTATTTTTGCAAAGTCAAAATGAAACGGACCTAATAAGAGTATTAGTGAAAGTTGATGGACTAAAATTACCATTTTCCCGATGGGCGAACGAGTTCCTGGGACAGAAACCTGTAAATGCTGGTATTGGGCATTTTAAACAAAACATTAAACTAAGCATTTAAATGCTGAAAATTGAATAATTGATATATGAAGTTAACTGCTAAGAAAAACAGACCATTTCAATGTGGCAATCATATTGTCATACATCTAGGAGAAAAAGAATTAGTAATTAAGGCATGCAGTGTTAGTTGTGGAAGAAAAGTTCATTTATCTAATACTCAACAAAATATTACTGATTGTGTTGTACTTTCCAAGTCTTCATAAAATAATTAGTATTGTAAAAGAAAGGAGATGACCAGTTCACACTGTTTTCTCTATAAATAGGCACCATTTTTATGTTAGGCTCATCACCTCAGTCCCAAGAAATAATTAAGTAGTCTCAATTGGAAAAATTATCCTATATATATCAGCTAAAATGAAGATTGCTTTAGGATTCTTTGCAGCTATTCTTATTGTATCTTTAGCAACATTTGCATATGCGTCGGATCCCAGCCCTCTGCAAGATTTCCGTGTTTGCTGTCAATGATTCCATGGCCGCTGGTAATTAACTGCAAGAACTACCGCTTTTTTTTCCTGATTTTGTAAATTCTTTGCATTCCCATCGATCATCAAATAACGTTGGCTTCTATTTTTAACATATGCAGTTTTCGTGAATGGGAAGATATGCAAGAACCCAAACATGGTTGTTGCCGAGGATTTCTTTTTCCCAGGTCTCAATAAACCTGGCAATACATCAAATCCACTGGGATCAATGGTTACTCCTGTTAACGTCAACCAGCTACCTGGGCTCAACACTCTTGGCAATTTCTTTAGCTCGTATTGACTTTGCGCCATATGGCCTCAACCCTCCACACACACACCCTCATGCATCTGAGATTCTTGTTGTCATAGAAGGCACTCTGTATGTTGGCTTGGTGACTTCTAATCCAGCAGATCAGAACCAGAAAACAAGCTGTTTACTAGGTACCTATACCCCGGAGACATCTTTGTCTTCCCACAGGGCTTGATACATTTTCAGTTTAACATGGGAAACACCAATGCTGTGGCACTTGCTGGTATAAGCAGCCAGAATCTAGGAGTCATAACTATTGCAAATGCAGTTTTTGGGTCGAATCCACCAATTAATCCAGATGTTTTGACCAAGGCTTTCCAAGTTGAGAAGAATGAGATTAACTACCTTCAAGCACAATTTTGGTGGAACATCAATTAATGCAATGCTGATAAGGTCAAGGCTACTAATCCAAGCTGTTCTCTTGGCATTGAAAAAATGAAGGTTTACCATTTGGGAACTATATAAATATGTACCACTTGTTTGTTAATAAGTTTCTAATCCTAATTTCCTGTCCAGGTGATTTTCACTCGTAGCTGGATTGGAGTCAATTTATTGTACTTTAAGAATAAAGTAATACAATATTAAATTTATGAGTTTCTTTCTTGTATGATATATCTATTTTCTGGAAAAACAAATATAATTTTGGTCCTCTAACTATGCCAGTTTGCAAAAAGGGGATAGTAATTATTTGTGTTTTTTGATTTGGTCAACTTTGGCAAGGATCTTAGTACATTCAGTACAATTTGCCACAATTTGAGGATAAATCACTTGAAATTGCACAAAATATGACCGAAAAAGTTATGTACTCCTCACGTGATGAAAAATTTGAGGCTTTCGCAATATGTGGCATTATTTATCCACGTCAGCCGCTTATGTGTTCTTTTTACCCATGTAGACTGCCTGCATGTACGCCCATTCCCAAGTCACCATCCTAGTGGCATGAAATGTCCTAGGTAAGCAAATGAATGCCACATTATCCATTCAAGTATTATACAAAAAAGAAAAATATTAAAAATGAAAAACTAAAAATGCTAAATAGAAAACAAAAATTAAAAAAAGAAAACAACTAGTACAACTTTAAAAAAATTTGGGTATCCACAAGTAAAAAATTCCCAAGTCTTCTCTTATTCTCAAACTCATAGAAAAACCCTATAGTGTAACATGTGAAATTGCAGCCTGGTAGAAGAAAGATTTCATTTTGGACCATGGTTTTTAAGCATAGCAGAGACATGTGAGTTTGCCCTCTCCTCCGCATGGTGAATTTTGGGCTTTCTTTAGCTACATTATGAGTTTAATGTTGAATAATAGTTGGGTTTGCTATCTTTAAGTAGAATGTGACTAATATTTTAAAGAAAACAATCTTCTTCCTATTTCTTTCAAAAGATGCAAATTTGGAATCTTGTTTGTTTTTTTATGTCTGTAGTTCTAGTTGTTTGTTTAGTTGAGTTGTTAGGGCTTTCATTGTGAAATATGATTATGTACGTGAAAAAAAAATGAGCTTGAAAATTCTTGATATGTTTTTTTTCTATTGATTTTGTCTTGAAATTTAGGCTTCAAATGATGAGAAGCGAAAGTAGAGTGGGCCCGTAACTCGTAGGCCCATGGCCTATTTAGCTATTTTGTTTGGGTATTTAAACCCTGATTTCTTCTAGGTTGATTAGAAGGTACCCTAGAAAATTGAGTCTATACTGCTTTAGAGATATTCTCTCAGAATAGAGTGTAGAATCGAGGGTGTTGGTTGTTCTCGTGAGATTTTTGGGAACTTAATTAGTTCTTCGCACTTGATTTGGAATCAATAAATTTATATATTTGCCGGGTAAATTAAGCATATTGCCAAACCACGTTAAATCTTGTTGTCTCATTTATTAAATTATTTTATAAGTATTTCTTAATTTCTTAGTTTGGTCTAATGGGTTACAACAAACTAGTATTAGAGCCAAGTTTGACCAAATGTTTGCCATGACGTACGAGGTAGAGAAATTCGATGGGAAGAATGACTTTAGGCTGCGGAATATAAAGGTGCACACCTTGCTGTGTCAACAAGGTTTATAGAGAGCATTAAACGATAGAAATTTCTTGCTAGAAACATTATCAGATGAAGAAAAGGATGAATTTATGGGGAAGGCTTATGGTATTTTGGTGTTATCGTTGACATATAATGTAATGAGAAAGGTTACCATAGAAAGTACACCAACAAGATTGTAGTCAAAGCTGGAGAGTCTGTATATGATTAAGCCCCCTCATAAATCAACTATATTTGAAACAATACACCCTTAGGATGAAGGAAAGTACATTTATTTCTCAACATATTGATTATTTCAATAAGATGATTCTGGATTTTGCTAGTATAGATGTACAAATTAAAGATGAAGATCAAGCTTTAATTTTCTTGTATTCTCTGACTAAATCTTTTGAGCACTTGATTATTACTTTGCTGTATGGGAGAGATAAGATTTCAATAGAGGATGTGAAGGCTTCGTTGGATTCTAATGAATTGAGCAAACATGTCATAGGCAGCAATGAGAGTGAAAATAGGGAAAGATTAGTTGCAAAGGGAAACCAAGAGAACAAGGAAGGAATAGAGGCCAATCTATGTCTTGAACAAGCTTAAAACAAATAATAAATGTTTTAGGTGTGGAGGAAAGGGGCACTAAAAATGAAATTGTCAAGAACATAGAAAGGCAAAAGATTTAGGTGAATCCTTTGATCAGAAATGGAATGATGTGCAAGAATTGTTGAAGATGAGTCTAATGGTGGGCTTGTTTTCAATGTTACTGAGAGTCTTTTTAGCTTGAAGTGGATTTTGGATAGTAGCTGTTCTTACTATATGTGCCCACGAGAGAATTAGTTTACCATTTATAAAAAATATGATGGTGGTAAAGAGCTCATGGGAAACTATGCTTCTTGTAGAGTTGTAGGGATTGACACAGTGAGTATTAGAATGCATGATGGTATTGTGAGGATGTTGATAGATGTGCGTCTTGTTCTTGATCTGAAGAAAAAATTAATTTTGCTGGGTACTCTGGATAAGAATGGTTGTGAGTACAAAGTTCGAGATAGAGTTCTGCAAGATTTCAAAGGTGCATTGCTAATCATGAAAGAGGACAAGAGAAATGGTCTTTACATATTGCAAGGTAGTATAGTTTTTAGTATTGCAGCAATTTCTTTATCAATCAATGATACTAAGAGATTGTGGCATATGCAACTTGGGTATATGAGTGTGAGGGGATTGTCCAAATTGACCAAATAGGGTTTACTTTGTGGAGAAAAGACTGAAGAGCTAGATTTTTGTTAGCAATATGTTCTAGGTAAGCTGCATAGGTGAAGTTTCACAGGACCAAGGGCACCTTAGAATCATTCACTCAGATCTTTGGGGGCCTTTTCAAGTTCTCTCCAAAGGTGGTACTAGGTACATGTTGGCATTGATTGATGACTTCTCACAGAGAGTATGTGTGTACATGTTGAAGCATCTGGATGAGGTATTTGCCAACTTCAAGCAATGGAAGATCTTGATTGAGAAGCAAACAGGAAAAAAAACCAAACACTCAAGGACTGATAATGGTTTGGAGTTTTGCAATAAGGAGTTTCAAAAATTCTATGATAAGGAAGGAATTGTGAGGCATCGCACAGTTGTACATACACCACAGTAGAATGGCGTTGTAGAACACATGAACATGACTATTTTAGAGAGAGCTAGATGCATGCTCTTTATTATTGGATTGTCTAAGGACTTTTGGGCTGAAGTGATTAATACTATTTGTTATTTAGTAAATAGGTCATCACCAACATTTGGATTGCAAGACACCAATAGATGTTTATTTTAAGTCTCCTACTAATTACTTAAATCTGAGGGTATTTAGGTGTCTAGCCTATGCTTATGTTTGCGATGGGAAGCTTGAGCCGAGAACTAGGAATTGCATATTCCTAGGTTATGCAATGGAGTCAAGGGTTATCGTTTGTGGTGTACTAATGATAGGGGCTCTAAGGTGATTATTAGTAGGGATGTGACATTCGATGAGTCTGTTATGATGAAGAAGGTGGAGTAGGGTGAAAGTAGTCAACAAGGCGTCAAGGAGAAGATGGAGTGTAATATTAATACTCCATAAGTTTTAAAGAGAAAACAGAAGGGGGTATATGAAGTTGTTGAGAGCTCATTATCACCTAATTAGCAGTGAGAAATTGATTCAATACAGGACAATCATTTGGCTTGCGATAGAGAGAAGAGGCAGATCAAATCACCTTAGTGGTTCACACATTCAAATTTGGTTGCTTATGCTTTGAGTTCGATTGAGGAGTTTGTGGATGATGATCCAGTCACATATAAGGAAGGCATTTGTTGTCCAGATTTTGATAAATGGGTAGCTGTTATGAGTGAAGAAATGGAATCTTTATATAAGAATAGCTTATAGGAGTTAGTTGATGTACCTAGAATGAAGGAAATTGTAGGTTGCAAATGGATCTACAAAAGAAAAAAAGAGATTCTTGGGGTTGAAGATGCTAGATACAAGACGTGATTGGTTGCTAAGGGTTTTACTCAGAGAGAGGGAGTTAACTTTCATGAGGTGTTCTTCCTAGTTGTAAAACATCCCTCCATTCGTGTATTACTTGACATGGTAGATTTGTTTGATGTGAAGCTACAACAGATGTGTGTGAAAACAACATTTCTACATGTTGAGTTAGAGGAACAAATTTACATAAGTCAACTAGAGGGATATGTTTTTTTCAAAAAAGAAAAACAGGCATGCCTTTTGAAGAGGTCTTTGTATGGCTTGAAATAGTCTCCTAGGCAGTGGTATAAAAGGTTTGATACTTTTAATACCAAGATAGGATATATTAGAAGCATTTATGATTGTTATGTATATCATAAGAAATATAGCGATGGCTTTCTCGTATATTTGTTGCTTTATATTAATGATATGTTTATTATCTCTAGAAACATATCTGAGATAAACATTTTAAAGGTTCAATTGAGTGATGAATTTGAGATAAAGGATTTGTGTAGTGCGAAGAGGATATTGGGTATGGAGATTGTTTGAGATAGAAGCTATAGGTTCTTGTACTTGCCTCAATAAAAATATATTAAGAAGTATTGGAGCATTTTGAGATGGATAAGTCCAAGCCGGTTAGTATGCTACTTGCAACTCATTTCAGGCTATCATCAGATCTATCACGAGTGTTGAGGGGGAGTTGGAACATATGTTTAATGTGCCATATGCTAGTGCAGTTCATAGTTTGATATATGCCATGGCTGCACTAGGTCGGATATTTCACGAGCAGTCAATGTTGTAAGTAGATACATGCACAAGATGAGAAAAACTTATTGGCAGGCAGTGAAATGAATTATGAGGTATCTAAGAGGCTTTGCAAATAGATGTTTGAAGTATGGTTAATTGAATTCTACAGCTAGAATTGTTGGCTATGTGGATGCTGATTATGCATGAGATTTGGACAGTAGAAGGTGTATGACAAGATATGTGTTTTGTGTTTCAAGTTGTACTGTTAGTTGGAAGGTGACTTTGTAGTCATCGATTGCATTGTCCACAACAGAGGCTGAGTACATGGCTTTAGCTAAAGGCGTGAAGAGAGGCATTTGGCTAAATGGGTTGATTGATGATATGGGTATGAATTCTGATATTACTATAGTATTTTGTGATAGTTAGAGTGCCACGCACTCGTCAAAGAATCAAGCTTTTCATGAGAGAACAAAGCATATTGACTGTGAGGTACCACTTTGTCTTGGATTCTCAAGGTATCATTTTGGTTGGCAAGGTTGGGACTAAAGATAATCTAATGGATATGTTGGCTAAAACTGTTCCAGGAATCAAATTCGAACATTATTTAGATTTGATAAATATTTGCAGACTCAGATGATGACTATTTTCTAGAGGTAGGGACAAAGATGATGGATGGAGAATTTCAAGTCAAGGTAGAGAATTGTTGATTTTACCTTGAAATTTAGGCTTCAAATGACGAGAAGCGGGTCCGTAACCCATAGGCTCATTGCCCATTTGGCTATTTTGTTTGGGTATTTAAACCCTTATTTCTTCCTAGTTGATGAGAAGGAACCCTAGAAAATTGAGTTTATACTGCTTTAGAGATATTATCTCGTAATGGAGTGTAGAATCAAGGGTGTTGGGTGCTCTTGTGAGATTTATGGGAATTGAATTTGTACTTCACACTTGATTTGGAATCAATAAATTCATATTTTTATCGGGTGGATTAGGCAGATTGCCAAACTATGTTACATCTTGTTGTCTCTTTCACTGATTTACTTTACAAGTATTTCTTAATTTCTTATTTGGTTTGACTAGGTTACAACATCTATGATTGACTGGAGTGGAAAAAATTTAGAACATATTATTTAAAATTGAATAATGGCTTTAAACTATTGAGAAATGACAGTGAATTCAAATAATTGTCCATGAGCCATGTTAAAGCAAATAATAGAGAGGTTTTCCATATGTTGATTGTGTTGTGGTAGAAAATGACTCCATGAGCAGCCAACAACCTTCTAATTCAATGAATGCAGCTGCTGCAAATGATTGTGTTGTGGTAGAAAATGATAACATGGATGATGGAGTTACTTGTTTAAGTCCTCATAGGGATAGTGATCATGATCCAGGGTATGAGCCTGGTGCTATATAAACACTTCCCAACATGAATCTCATTTGATTGAAACTAAAACTCATATCACAGAATTCCCAAAATAAATCTTCCCAAAATTCCCAAATTGAATCTTTCGAAAATGAATCCTCTCAAAATAAATCCCCTTAGAATAAATCATATGAAAATTAAATGTAATGAGTTGGTTTGGAATCTTTGCTTTATCAATAGTAAGTGGACCTAAAAATAATTAAGCCTATGGGTGGCAAATAGGTGGATTGGGGTCAAAATGAGTTGGGTTTTATATGGGTTAAAATAGATGGGTTAAAAGTGGGTTGAGTTTAAAATAGGTTGAATGGTGGGTTGGGTTGGGTTTGAAATAGTTTCAATAGAAAACAAAGAAATTAATTTAATTTACTTATTCTAAAAAATTAATTCAAAATGCTATAGTAATATTATTATACCTTCTACACTCTATTTAATATGTAAATTTACAATATAATAAGATGATTTATTAAATTAATTAAAATTTTTGAATGGACCCATTTTGAACCTACTTAAAACCCATTTTGAACCCAAATTTGATACAACTCATCTAAAGTCCAACCTGATCAAACTCATTTTTGAAATGTTGAGTCCAATTCCCCCCTCCCCACCCCCGCCCCCAACCAAAAAAAAAAAAAAAAAAACCATGTGGGTTGGGTTTAGGTTTGGTTGAGCAGCTTGAGCCCATGGGTTAGCCCAAATTGACACCCATAATTAAGCCACAGTAACTATGTAAACTAAAGTTTTATAAGGTAATTAATCATAATTAATCATCATCGAGTAATTAAACATAATTTTATTCAGAAATATATCCTTACATTATAGGGACTGACTAAATTCTTATTCTTCATGACTATTACATAGTTTTATTTTCTTGGTAACAAACCAAATTGGAACATATATTAAAACCACTGCGATGAAAATGAAATTCATATGTTGCTTTTCTAGTTGTTGTCCCACCAGAACTGTCCTTGAAGATATTTGACCACATTCACATCAACCTGGAATGCTTTGGTGAGAACATCAATAGAAATAGGAGGATCTGAACCAAAAACTGCATTTGCAATTGTTATGACTCCTGGATTTTGGCTGCTTAGACCAGCAAATGCCACCGCATTGGTGTTTCCAGTATTGAATTGGAAATGAATGAGACCTTCCGGGAACACAAACACATCTCCAGGATATAAAGTTTTTGTGAAGAGCTTGTTCTTCTGGTTCGGATTTGCTGGATTGGAAGTCACGAATCCAACGTACAGAGTGCCTTCTATGACAACAAGAATCTCGGTTGCACGGGGGTGTGTGTGAGGAGGGTTGAGGCCATATGGTGCGAAGTCGAGACGAGCTAAAGCAATACCAAGAGTATTGAGTCCTGCTAATTGATTGACAGTCACCTGAGTAACTTTTGATCCAAGTGGATTTGATGTATTTCCAGGATTGTTGAGACCGGAAAAGAAGAAATCATCTGCTGTGACCATTTTTGGGTCCTTGCAAATCTTTCCATTCACAAATACTGCAAGTTATAATATATAAAGGAAAGATTTAATTAACAGATAGGTCAAAAATTAAGTTAACGTAAAGAGAGTATTGTTGCTAGCGAGTGCATGCAAATTACAACAAATATTAAGCAAATTTACATATACACTACTCATTCTGTCACTACACACACACAAAAAAAGAAGAAGATATATATATATATATATATATATCGTGAAATTACCAGAAGCATTGGAGTCATTAACTGCAACGCAGAAGTCCTGAAGAGGGCTGGGATCAGATGCAGAAGCCAATGAAGAAGTCAATGCCACAATTGCAATAGTTATGATCAGGACGCGAATAGCCATCTTAACTAAATTATAAGATATTTGCTGATCAGAGCTTAAATTGATTATTGTTGCTTTGGTGGGATGCTAAACTTGGAAAGTGAGCACATATATATAGTGAAATCGATTTGAATAAATCAAATATTTCAGACCATAGCTGGTTTGAGATTGTCATTATTTTTGTCCTCTGCATATAAATTTCTTGCCAAGTCATTAACGGTTTGCAATTTTATATTTAACAAGAGATGCATTCTTTAGCAGATAACACACACTTGGTTTTTCTCTTCACCAGATAAGATATGTAATTGCCTCAGAGAAGTGGTTAATTTCTTCTGTTGGTATAGTAGCTTTCCTCCTCAACTTCTTTGATTATAAATAATTGACTGGTATAAGAAAAAAAATCAAAGGTTAGTTAGTTGCTTCATATGTTAAGACAGTGACGAAAGAACAGCAGCCAAGAGTTGTTTAAGAAACTGCTGCGGCAAAACGAAGCTGGTTCAATAACTACTGCCTTGGTTAATCATAAGAATATGTGCAAATTTCAATATACAGAGTTTGTCGGGGTAGGTGATACCAAATGGATGGAAAATTTTAATATCAAGTTGAGGGAGAAATAGTCAATTCATTTTGGTGAAGCTAGGAGATAAAAATTGGTCTAACCTATAATATGAACAGAGTCGTTGGGGGCAGTTGGGAGGCTAAGTCAGTCATATACATAGATGCCTCGACATACAGAATAAGAAAAATACAAGAACTAATATTTATTATTAAGAGTAAAGAATTTTTTAAAAATGGTGAACACATGGGATATTTGTAGTTGAACCTCGAGGGTAGGATATAAATTTTAGAGCATGAAAAGACTAGAGGGTTTTAATGCATTTATGCGCAATTTAAAACAAATTGGAAGGTAGGAGTAATAAGTCTTATTTTCTCATGCAACTTTCTTTTATTTATTTTCCGTTTTTTACTTTACTCAACTAGCGTAGTATATTACTATTATGCCCCTATTACTAACATATGGAACGTCAAAGTATAGAAAAACATAATCTTGAATGCAAATTGACTGAGCTTGCATTATATATGTGGACCATGTTGTAACCAGTAAGATAAAATAATAAAATTGAGATGTAATAGTAAAGTAATTCAATGAAGAATAACAAGGTTTAACGTGGTTCGGCGATTTGCTTAATCCACCAGACAAAGAAAAGAATTTTATTGATCTTAAATCAAGATAACAGATGCACTATTTTTGTCTCACAATCTCACGTTAACACCAAACACCCTTGTTTTGAACACTGTCCCAAAAAACTATTTCAAAAGCAATTTAGAATCACTCATATATGGTTTGATGTAATTTGTCTCGGAAGAAAATTGATTAAATACCCATGAAAATTAGAGTCCAAGTCCAAGTAGGATTGTGCAGTGTGCCGGGGCGGGCAAGACTTGCACCTTGGCTCACCTGAGTGCAGCTTTGGTTGAGAAAAGGCCTAAAATAAGTTGCGAGTTGCACCTTAGTGGTACGAAACACTTGCACCATGGCGTAACATTACAATGGGGCTTGTGCTAGGTTTCCAGTAATGCTCGTGCCTGGGCGTACCTTCCTTGCCCTTGGGCGCATGAGGTGTGTTTTGTCCACTCAATTTCAATAGCATGTGTGCCTAGGGGCGCACAGTTTTGCGCTCGGGTGCACACCACACTTGTTCTTTGCTACCTTGCCTAGTTTCGTGCACCCATTTTGACTCTTTACTCTATTTCACTCTATTCTTCTTCTAGTTCTTGTTGATTTAGTCCAAATTTTAAGGCAAAATCAATAATTTTCCTCATTGACTTGAAATTTAACATCCTTCTTCTTTGTCCTTGCCTTCAAAAGGGCTTGTCATCTGAGTTTGCAAATGTTAACCAAATCTATGCAATGCTCGAATTTGATTCCTGAAACAACCTTAGTCAACATGTCTATCGAATTATCCTTAGTCCCAACCTTATCTACCAAAATGACACCTTGAGATACCATATCTCGGACAAAGTGATACCTCATGTAAATGTGTTTTGTTCTTTCATGAAAAGCTTGATTCTTTGACAAATGTATGGCATTCTGACTATCAAAAAATATTGAAGTGATCTTAGAATCCATACTCATATCTTCAATTAGCCCCTTTAGCCAAATACTTTTCTTCATGCATTAGTGAAAGCCATGTACTCAGCTTCTGTTGTAGACAATGCAACTAATGACTGCAAAGTTGCCTTTTAGTTGACCGTACAACTTGAAACACAAAACACATACCCCATCATAGACCTGCTGCTGTCCAAATCTCCTGCGTACTCTACATTTACATATCTAATAATCCTAGCAGTAGAATTCAATTGACTATACCTAAAATATCTATCTGCAAAGCCTCTCAGATATCTCATAATCCATTTTATAGCTAGCCAATGAGTCTTTCCTAGCTTGTGCATATACCTGCTCACAATATTAGCTACATGTGAAATGTCTAGCTTAGTGCACACCATGGCGTATATCAATTATCTGCTGCACTAGTATATGGCACATTAGACATGTGCTCCACCTTCTTCTGAACACTCAATGAATCATTTGATGAGAGCTTGAAATGAGCTGCAAGTGGTGTACTATATATCTTGGATTTATCCATTCCAAAATGCTCCAGTACTTTCTCAATGTAATATTGTTGAGACAAACAGAACAATCTTGCATATCTGTCTTGGATGATCTCTAAGCCCAATATCTTCTTTGCACTATCCAAATCCTTTATCTCAAATTCTTCACTTAACTAAACTTTTAAAACATTAATCTTAGAAATATTTCTAGAGGCAATCAACATATCATTAATGTATAACAACAAATATATGAGAACGTTATCACTACATTTTCTATGATATACATAACAATCATAATTGCTTCTAGTGTAGCCTATCTTGGTAATAAATGCATCAAACCTTTTATACAACTGTTTGGGAGACAATTTCAAGCCATAGAAATATTACTTTAAAAGACATGCTTGATTTTCTTTCCCGAAAATAATGAATCCCTTTGGTTGGCTTATGTAGATTTGTTTCTCCAACTCACCACGCAAAAATACTATTTTCGCATCCATATGCTTAAGCTCTATATCAAATAGAGCAACTATAGCAAGTAAAATACAAATGGAAATGTATTTTACAATTGGGAAGAACATCTCATGGAAGTTAACTCCCTTTCTCTGAGTATGACTCTTAGTAACCCATCACACCTTATATCTAGCGTCCTCAACCCTAGGAATCCTTTCTTTCTTCTTGTAGATCCATTTGCAACCTACAATATTTTGCCCTTTAGGTACATCAACCAACTCCTAAGTGCTATTCTTGCGTAAGGACTTCATCGCTTCACTCATAGCTGCAACCCATTTATTAGAATCTGGTCGGGAAATTGCATTTTTGTATGAAAGTAGATCATCTCCTACAAACTCCTCAGTTTAACTCAATGCATAAGCTACTATATCTAAAAATGCAAATTACTGTGGTGGTTTGATCTACCTCCTCTCTCTATCACGAGCTAAATGATAGTTCTGTAGTGAATTATTTTCCTACTGTTAGTTAAGTGATAATGCACTCTCACCAGCTTTATCTACTACCTTCTATTTTCCATTTGAAACTTGTGGAGTATCAATTTCAATCTCCACCTTTTCTTTAACACCTTGTTGACTACTTTTAGGCTGCTCTACCTTCATCATCATCATAGACTCATAAAAAGTCATGTCCCTGCTAATAATCATCTTGGAGCCCTTGTTATCATTACGCCACAAATGGTAATCCCTCTTTGTAACGTTGAGAAAAAGCCTACCATTGGACTCATCCTCAATAATTCCCATGACTATCTCATTTTTGATCAGAAGTTTTACTTGTATCCTTCGCCTTTTCTCATTCTGGATAATTCTACTTTTAATGCCTTTTTCCACCTTATCTGAAACACTTATCACCATTTCTAGGATTGGTTTGGGACTTCAATCAGCCTATACTCTTTCCTCTTTCTCTCAGTCTCTCTTTTGCCACTAATACTTCCCTACTTTCACCATCATTATTGCCCAAGACATGTTTTCTCAAGTTATTGAATTCAATGAAGCCTTCACATCCTCTATTGAAATTGTATCTCGTTCACACAGCAAAGTAGTGATCAAGTGCTCAAAAGATATGTCTAGAGAACAAAAGAAAATCAACACTTGATCTTTATCTTCAATTTTAACATCTATACTAGTGAGATCCAAAATTACTTTATTGAAATAATCAATATGCTGAGTAATGGACGTACTTTTCTTCATCCTCAATGTGTATAACTGTTGTTTCAAATATAGCCGATTTGTTAGGGACTTCATCATATAGAGCTCTCTAGCTTTAACTATAATCCCGCGGGCATGCTTTCTGTGGTGACCTCTCTCAGTATGTTATCTGCCAATGATAACACTAGAGTACCATAAGCTTTTGCCATAAACTTATTTTTCTCCTGTCTGTTAGCATTTTTGTCAAGAAATCTTTGCCTTTTAACACTCTTTATAAAGCTTGTTGACATAAGAGGGTGTAGACCTTTATCTTCCAAGCTTGTTGACTCAAGAGGGCATAGACCTTTATCTTCCACAGCCCAAAATCATTCTTCCCATCAAACTTCTCTACCTCATACTTCATGGTTGACATCTAATCAATCCCAACTCTGATACTAGTTTGCTGTAACTTAGTTAGATCAGATATTAAAATTTAGATGTAATAGTAAAATAATTCATTGAAGAACAACAATATTTAATGTGATTCGATAATGTGCCCAATCTATTAGACCAATAAAAGAATTTTATTATTCTCAAATCAAGATAACATGTACAATATTCTTGTCCCACAATCTCATGTGAACACCAAAAACCCTTGTTGTAAACACTGTCTCAAGAAATTATCTTAAAAGCAATTTAGAATCACTCGTATATGGTCTATTGTAATTTGTCCCTGAAGAAAACTAATTAAATACCCATGAAAATTAGAGTCCAAGTCCAAGTAGGATTGCGTTGTGTGCTGGGGCGGCAAAACTTGCGTCCCAGTGTGCCTGAGTGCAACCTTGGCCAAGAAAAGGCCTAAAATAAGTTGCGAGTTATGCCTTGGCGTAGAACACTTGTGGCAAGGTGCAATGTCATAGTGGAGCTTGCGCCAAGTTTCTAGTAGCACTTGTGCTCAGGTGCACAAGGTGTGTTTCCTCTGCCTGATTATAGTAGCATGTGCGCTTGGGCGTGCACAGCCTCGTGTTGGGCACATGTCACACTTGTTCTCTGCTACCTTACCTAGTTTCGTGCACCTCTTTTGACTCCTTACTCTATTTGCTCCATTCTTCTTTCAGTCCTCATTGATTTAGCTCAAATTTCAATGCAAAATCAACACACCAGGTATTTTCATGTCTCAAAATTTTGTTCATTTTTTTATTTTTTTAAATTTTTTAAACTAGTGTCATCCTAATGTTAGCTGTGGATGACTTAAAATAAAGTGATATTTTTCTCTTTAGATGACTTATCTGTACGTGTGAAGTTATCTACATGCTCAAAAAGTTATCTATGATATCCTCAAGATTCTACATGATTAGGATTGTTATTTTTATTTATGGTTAAAATTTTCAAAAAAACATAATTCCTTTGATACTTAAGACAGCTAATTTCCAAAAAAGGTTCAAATCAAGTATGATAATAAAAAGGGATCAAGAGCCGCAGGGGGAGGGGGGGTGAATTGATCTTTTTCTAAAATGATAGAACACTTTTAAACTTTTTCAAATTGAAGTAGTTTGTAAAACGGATTGATTAAACTAATATGTAAAAGTCCAAACGGACAAATAAAGCAAAGCTAAAAATAAGGATGAACATGATGATTTATAGTGGTTTGGCAAGCCTACATCTACTATGTAAGATATAACTTTAGGATTTTAACCTGCACTCATATTAAACACAAATGATGTTATAGAGAAGACAAGATATAAGAAATCAATAACAAAGAGCTACTTCCTCTATTGCAGAAACTTCCACTAGATTGGATGATGGAAGGCAAAAGCAAACTTCCAGCACAGCTTCCAAAGTCATATCCTATAGAGTTCTGAACTTTGAGAAAGGCTTCTATATCCTTTGTCTTAGCACATGTTCTATTTAAATAGAAGACTCTTGATTTGATATCTTGTCTTCCAATGGTATCTTTCCTTCTTCAATATGCAGGTTTCCATATAGAAGTTCCAACAGTCACTTTCCTTTTATATTTCTAGATGATTGTTGTTTCTTCCTTTTATTAGGCCACGATTTGAGCAATCAGACTTTGGATTTTGTGGTATTGAATCCAACGATACCTTTCCTTCTTCAACATGTAGGTTTCCATATAGAAGTTCCAATAGTTACTTTCCTTTTATAAGGCCATGGTTTGGGCAACTAGTCTACGGATTTTGTGGTATTGAATCCATTGAATATTCTCCTTATTTACAACACGCTGCAATAGGGAATAAGATTTGTCAATCAATATTTCATTGCAAAAAGATCATTATCAAAACTTATGTTGAGGAGATCCCAACAAAGTGTATTGCTTTTCCCACTTTGACAATTGATAGAAGCGCTTCACAATTGATTTTTCCTACTGAAGTAAGTATTACATTTTCTAAAAAATCAGGTTAAAAATTTACATTGACAAATGAAACAGCCATTCAACCCTCTGGCAAGTGGCAACCCTGCGATATGAATTTTTGCTGATCATGACATCGCCAGCCATTACTTCTATTGAAGGATGTAAGAAATTATATCATTCTTAATAAAACAAACTACTTTAACTTCCTTCCAATGTAGTATGTATGCATCACTAATAAATAGATAGGTAATTAAAAAACTGTTAATCAATTCAAAATGCTAACAAAGAAGACAAAGTGATATTGGTACAGGCTGCGAAGGAGTTCTTGGGACAGAAACCTGTAAATGCTGATATTAGGCAGGTTAACCAAAACATTAAACTAAACACTGAAATGATGAAAATTGAATCAGTGATATGTGAGAAGTTAATTGGTATGGAAAAAAGACCATTTCAATGTGGCAATCATATTATCGTGCCTCTGGGAGAAAAGAATTAGTCAGGCATGCATTGTTAGTCGTGGAAGAAATGTTCATTTATCTAATACTCAATAACATATTACTTAATTGTGTTGTCGACCCAAGTCTTCATAAAGTAATTAGAATTGTAAAAGAAAGGAGATGACCATTTCACACTGTTTTCTCTATAAATAGGCAACATTTTTATGTTGGGCTCATCACCTCAGTCGCAAGAAATAATATTAATTAGTCTCGGTTGGAAAAATTATCCGATACATATCAGCTAAAATGAAGGTTGCTTTAGGCTTCTTCACAGCTATTCTTATTGCATATTTGGCGACATTTGCATGTGCTTCAGATCCCAGCCCTCTGCAAGATTTCTGTGTTGCTGTTAATGATTCCGCGGCTACTGGT
>JACGDI010005306.1:1622-43925 GCA_014898725.1 Jacaranda copaia
TCATTTAAAGATCTATCAAGCGCAATTTTAAAAAAGAAGTTGGTGGAGTTAAGTAAAGTAATTCTTTAATTAAGAAAGACACAAATATTTAAACAAAGCTCAATCACGAATTCACTATAGTATTTGTAACTTAATTTTTAAATGTAGTCTAATTCATCAATTCACTAAAAATATTTGGTGAAATACAATTTTTAATTAGTTGGAGAAGCTAAATTAACCAATTTTTAGATAAATGTAAATCTCAATTCACCAATTTACTCACCAAGTTATAATTGGTGAAATCCAATTCTTAAACAAAGCCTAATAAATGATTTTCTAAAACTTTTTGTGAAACTCAATTCTTAGGAATAAATTAGAGAACCACAATTAACTAATTTTTTAAATTAAAATCAAACCAAATTCTTAAAAAATGATACCAGTTCATTATAAAATTTGTAAGCCAAATCAATAAAAAAGGAGTTACTAAAGCTCAATTAATCAATTCTCTAGTTTAATATCAAACCCAATTCTTTACCAAATGACATTAATTTACTAATAAACTGGAGAACTCATATTAGTAAAAAGAAAAGTTGTCAAAGTTCAATTAATCAATTCTTTAAGTTAATGTCAAATACAATTAATATAGAAATATCAATTCACTAATTTACTAAAAGAATTATTGAAGCCCAATAAATGAAATGGAAGTTGAAAAAGCCCAACTAATCAACTTGTCAAATTAGTGTGAAGTCCAATTTGCTAATTCACTAAAATATTAGCCAAGCCGGAGTAGTAAAAAAAAAAGTTGGTCAATCTAAAGAAATCAATTGTTTTAACTAATGTGAAGCCCAATTAATAACAGATAAGCTTAATTTTTTAAAGAAAGCCCGATTCACCATTTAGCTCATTTCAAAATTGTTCAAAACTAACTTTTAAAATAACGCATAATTCACAACTTAATTCACTATAAATTTTGTCAAACCTATTTTATAAATGAAAACTCCCAATTCAACAAATAATTCACAAAAAAGTAATAGAGACCAATGTTTTAAAGAAATTGACCTAACTAATGAATCGTTCGCTTTAAATTTGTTCAAACTCAATCCTAAAAATAAAACACAATTTAAAAATAATTCACTAAAAAGTTGGTTAAGCTCAATTAACAATTTCTTTACATTTTTGTTAAGCCTGTTTCTTGAACAAAAGCCCAACCCACAAGTATTTGTAAAAATTTAATTTAATATTCATTTATAGTTAGTAACAAAAAATATTGTTACCACATGTGCACAATTGACATTTGGAGGGAACGAATTTTGGAGGGAAGTTAATTAAAATTTGGTAACTAAAAATTTGTTACAATAAATTTTATTTGTAACAAATATTTTGCTATTACAAAAGGTATCAAATTTTGTTACAAGTACATCTTCCTAAATGATGGGAAATGTTATATGTAAAAAAATAACATTTTTCGTACTATATTATTATTTAGTTATGAGCATAAAAAGATTAAGGTAACAAATTTGAGTTAGAGATAACAATACTTCTACTTTAGTTACTCAAGAAAATTTTATTTGTAACAAAATAGTAATTTTAACACAATAAATCTTGCATCTGTAATAAACATTACCTTTGTTACCAAAGTTTTTGTTACATGAAGTGTAATTTGTTGTAGTGGATGTGAGATTAAAAAATTGACTGAAAGTATCTATGTAATTATTCATAATTTTTATATTCTAATTATAAAGAAACTTATGAGATATTGATATTTTATTTCAAATTGAATATTGAAAATTTGCTTATTATTTCATTCAAGTACATAATGTATTTAATTGATAATTTAAAAATAATAAAATAGCTACATATATAAATAAAAATAAATAAATTTTACTTATTAGAGTTATATAGAATACTAAAAAATATTTTAACTTATAAAAATTATATGTTACAAACTACTTATTGAATTCGTTGTCAAATAATTAATAATCTAAAGTAATCTATTTTCATAAATAAAGTATTAAGATATTTTATATTGTAACAAAAAATATTTAACATTTAAAATTCTTAAATGTCATGAAATTGTAACTATAGCTTATACATTATTAACAAATCATACAAAAAAGCTTTATATTAGAAAAGAAATTATTTGTGTCATGCTCCAAAATTAACTCATATAGTCTAGTCTTAATGCATGAAATTCAATCCCAAACACATGAGTCATCAATCAAAATTTGATCACAAATAAAACTTTGAACATTTCTAGTAGCCAAATAAATCTCAAACATAAAAAAAAATCAAAATATCTAATCCTTTGTCTTCATCTAAAAATTCATGAAAGTGACTAATAAGCTAACGCTGTAATGAACTAAAACTACCGCAAAAGTCCCAAAATGATACTTTATTCCCAATTCTTGTGAGAAGTTGGATCTACCTCCTCACTAGGGTTAAAATGTAGGTCTGTCATAAGAAAGTTAAAGAAAAGAAAAGAGTGTGAGCAAAAAATTTAGTGAGTGCTAAGTGTGTATGCTATTTGAATTCATAAAGTTAACATGATTTGTTTAGTGAAAATATTTGAGAGTTTGTACAGTGAAAGTACTGTAAATATTGAATAGTGAAAATATTAAAGAATTTGTACAATGAAAATATTCGAGAAAAACATAATTGAAAATTATTTTAAACAACTAGGCAGTAACAAATCAAGCATTTTATAAACAGTCAAGTAGTAACGAATCAAGAATTTTACAAACAGTCAAGTAGTGATAAGTCAAGAATTTAATAAACGATTTTCTAGACAATCAACTTAATTACAATGATCAGACAGTGTTTGCTGTAGCCAATCAACCTTATGACTCCTACCGTAACAATCCCTTATCACTCCAAGTAAGGTGCGACCTTACCAAAACAATGCCTAAGCATCCCTGGGAATTTCTATGACCTATTTCAGCCACAACGACTTCTGTTGTGTGCTGAGAGGATTAGGTCATGGGGGCTTGGGGTTTAATTAGCTAGCCTGTTGCTGTCCAGTGAAGTCCCTCGCGCACCTAGACCAAGTTGGATCCAACTAACAGTAACATTAATCAGTTGATCATCGAATTTAATTGTTAGTCTAGAAGCAATATACACATATATATTAAGTACATGACTTCTTGTATAGAGAAACAAAATAAATCATTTTTATGCGCAGTGGAATACAGTTATAGTGCAGTGTAAGTTGAAAATAGATATACAATAGCATATATCCTTCTGGGTTTTAAAACATAACAATATATAGTAGTTATAGGTTTAAGCACTCACAATACTTATTAGAGGAATCAAATGTTGATTCTATCGTATCGATTCCATGACCACCTGTAGATACAATTTAACGTTCAGCTTAATTAATACCTAATCCATGAAACCCCAATTGCACTCCAATATAAACAGTTAAAGACATCACTCCTTCCTAAAATTGTTAAATCTAAACTCTTCAACAAGGTTAATCCTAAAAATACTAAAATCAAATAATAGCTATATTAAAATAAACAGCCACGTTATTCTCAAATTTAGTCCTAAACGAGTTAAAACTTAATTGTTTATTTTCAATCTATTTATTCTCAAATTATGCATGAAACCTCAAACATACACACATGGACATATATTTTAAAAGAAAAGGAAAAAAAATAACATAGAGACTAAATTGGAACATAAAACTTTATGTAGAGACTAAAGTGGAACATAAAACTATGAATTGACAATTTTGCCCTTAAAAATGTCAAACTTGGTCAATTTTTTGGCCAAAAACTGCCAGAAAATTATTTTGGGGACTAAAGTGAAATGATATATTAATGTTAGGGACTAAAAGATAAAATTTTAAAGATTGAGGACTAAAGTGATATTAAATCAAAATATTAGGGACTATCGGTGACATTTACCCTTTTTAAAATCTTAACAACCATTTAATTTGATCATTTTAATTACAAAATTATCATTACCAACATCTTATAAACTTTCAATTTTTAATCCACAACTATATTAATTACCAACATTTTAATAACTTGTTTTAAAATTAAGACTTTATTTCTTATAAGCTTCAAAAACATTTTACAAGATGTAGAAGTTTATAAAATCTTTTAAATAATTAAGTTTAAACAAGTACTCTTTAAATAAATTCAAACAAGTCAATTTCTTATTTATTTATTTATTGTTTGTTTGTTCTTTAGTCTTATTTACATCAACCCTATGTACATAAGTACCAAGTCTCCACAGGGACACCTAGTTGTCACTGGAATCCTCTCCATCCGTAATGTCAGACTCAGCATCCTCTTCATTGTTTGCTTATTGAACAAAATCGTCCCATATCAGATATGGGTCCACATCATCGCCCTCATCCCCATCATCAATCTCCAACTGTGCTACTATCAAGGGTTCTAGAATGGGACCTACATCGGGGACCTCCTCAAGTTCTTCCTCAAGTGCCTCCTTAGGTGCCAGTGATGGTTCCCCATGGGTCACTCCTCATGCCATAGTCTTTGTCTGTGATCAAGTGTTGGTGCTAGATGGATCCCTAAAGGTCCAACTTTCGTGTCAATCCCTGTGCTGACATCAATAGCTTGGTCGATAGCCTTACCATAATAGTTCATCATCCTATTGATCTCATCCACTATCGGATGGGGCACATCTACAGATCTACTATAGTCAAACTTTAACTCTTTGAACATAGCCTCTATTTGAGCCCGTATCATGTGAGGCTCCTGAATTTGTGCCTCAGTTACACTAATTCGTACGCCTTCCCATTTAATGTCACCCATAAGTCAATTCATAAGGTAGTCTCAGGCTCCCAACATTGACTTAAGTTGGTGTGATTATACTCGAGCTTGCATGAGCTAGTCATGTTGGCTGTAAGTCTTTCTTCTAATATCTTGCACAATTTCTGTAAGTTTTTCTTATCCTCTTCTAAAGTTTTAACCCTATCCACGGGGTTTTCTTTGCTTGGTTCATTAGTGGGTTCTTTGCTTTCCCTATGATCGTCCACTATCCTATAGCACAAAAATTCATAGGAATCAGTTTCGTTAGTACTAAAGCAATTAAATCCATTCCCAATTCCTTGAATCATATAAAGCTTTCTAGTAGGCCTAAATTTCCCAAGGTTTGAATCTTAACTATCCTAAATAATAGGTTAACTACAAATCCCAATAATGTTCAATACTTAGGTCATTGATAACCTAGGCTCTGATACCACCTCTGTAGCACCCCCTCTTGGGATAACACCTAAGTTGAGGTGCCAAAATGATTTAATCTTAATTTCAATATCCACATTTCGAGCAATAGGCCCATACTTTTTTTTCAAACTTATCAAAAGTAACACCAGATAGAAAATCACAAAATACCTGACATAAGAGTCCAAGAGATGTTTAACATAATATTCACATGCCATGGTGGATCCCATCAGTCATGTTCAAACATACTACAAACCTTAAGTCTAAATCTGACATATCACAAAATCTCTAAATTTGAGCTTAACATATAAGTGATCCCATACACAAATATAAACACCTACTCTATTACAAAACATATATGTACTTTAATCCAAGCTTGAAGTTCGCCTCATCACCTATCCCTGTTTGAGAAAATTATTGAAATGCAGGGGGTAAGTTCAAAAACTTAGTGAGGGATAATTTAAGAACAACAATATTGATCTATCAAGGAAGATTCAATGCAATTGATCATAATTTACAATCAGGCGAATACATATGAAGAACCAAGCAGTGATAATTTAGCAAACAAGAAACTCTCATGCCTTATTGCTCCATGAACATATTACAAGCAATCAGGGAATAGTCAAGTAAAACAAACCTGAAGCATATACATTCCAACATAATATAACAAGACATGCAAATTAGATTCACTTTATACCAGTCAGCCATTCAGTTTTCCAAAGCACAGTAGCTTGGCACATGGTAAGTGCCCATACGGATCGTATGGCACACCATTCATGCCTAAGGGGAAATTTCTAGTGCATTGCTCATACCTAAGGGGAAATTCCTAACATATAGCTCGTATTTAGGGGGAAAGTACTAGCGTATGGCTAGTACCTAGGGGGTGATCACTAGCGTATCATTGACACCCAAGGAAAATTCCCTAGTGTGTCCTATATAACCAAACATATAGCCAGAACAGGCATTTAACAGTTCTCCGTATAGATCACAGGTTAAACAATTCTAGTTAATAAATAGTTTGCAGATGCTCAGGGGGAAATCCCTAGTGCATAACATTACATAACAGTATAGATAACAGAACGAACAAACACCAGAATAGATAGATTGCAGAATAGTTTATTAATAGAACAATTAGACAAGAGACTGTCGGATAATTGAACAATTAGATATCAAAACGATACAAATAATAGAGCAGTCAGATAACATATGACAAGTAGAAGTTCTTGGCACAAGAATAAATAGAAAATAGAGTCATAATCAGAAAATAACCCTCACAGGGTTGTTCGAATCAAATAATAGATGATCAATTGAGATTTTAACAAATCACAGATTTCAATAACACAATGCAGTCAGTACAAAAGTAGTAACCCTCACTGGGGTTTATCACAATAATTGATAAGTGTAAAAAAGCACCAGATTGGCAAACCCTCATCTTCATGATCCTAAAAAGCTATTGCTGCCTACTGCTCTGTAGGACCTACATCATCATCACCTAATCAAAGTAATATTTTCACAATCAAAATCCACATCTAATCCTAATAATCACAATTTAGCCATTAATAGTTTAAAACCACTAGTGAACCGTTTAATATAATAGTTTTAGGGCTTAAGCAGTATTACCGGCCTAAAATGGCTAACAAAGTCATTATCACCAAAATAATCCCAATTTTCATATCATATTAAACAACAAAACATAAACTAATCATCAATTGCCTAATCACTCTCATAATATTGTCCTAAAATCACAATAATAGCTTAACTTTTCATAATTAGTCCCAACAAATACCACTTAGGTCTTAAATCCATGAACTAAAGTCTAATTGGTTAATAAACTCATTTGGTCCATATTTAGGCTTGTAATGGGACACATCTGGGTCTATTAGCTATACAATACTCCATGCATGGGAAATATACATGTTAATTGCATTTTAATCTTTCATTCTTGCATAATACAAAGTTTAAATGAGATAACGGTACAACATGTGAATATACATATATATGTACAAAACCTTTTCCCAACTCTTTATCCACGATTCCATCAACAAAGCCTAGGATTCGTGAACAAATTATGTGGTTGTGTTCGTTGCGTTGAGGCTAAGAAACTACCCTTCCATCGCCACCACGCGCCGCTACTACAACAAACCTAATTCACTACCATTAATGCTCCTCTTAGCCTCTTGAACCTAATGTTGCCACCAAATCCAATTGTTGCAGCCAAAATCACTGCTAAAACATGCCTAGAAGCCACAACAACACCACTCACCGTTGTCTCCAATCACCTCATTTTTTCTATTGCTGTCGCGTCTAACCTCCAAGTGAGGGTACCAAAAGTTTCCTCAGGCTGAGAGCTCCAAGAACTACCGCTCAGAAGTCACCTTCCGCTATTGCTTCACCGTCGGTCATTGCAGTTGTTGTAGGCCACAAAAATCAAGCTTCACATTTTCAGTGGCCCGCCACTCAACTACTGTGCATATGGTATGGATGTGAAGCTGGGATTGAGGAAAAGAGAGATATCAAGTTAGTTTGGCGTTTAGAACCGTCGCTAGGGAGAATCGTCAGTGAGTTGGTGGAGGGCGACGTGAAGAAGAAAAGGGAAGAATGGGTGGAAAATGGAAATTTCATATATATATGTAGGTTATTTTGGAAATATTATAATCTAGCCCAAACTTAATTTGATTAATGCAATTGGGTTCTCTCAATTATTTAAAAACACAGCTTTAACCTGATTAACTTAAAGCTTTCCATGCAAACCCCAAAGTTTTCAATTCTAGTTCAATTAGGTTTTTGAAAATTATAAATTGACCCCATGATTTTCAAAAGATGTTCAGTTAGGTTTTTATAAATTTCCAATTTGACCCCAAACTTTCTTGAATAATTAAATTAAGTAAAATTTCATAAATCAAAAATAAAATAGGTAATTAACATAAATCATGAAATAATTAGGGGTGTTACACTTTGGATGTTTTTCGTCCAGGATTTTGAAGGCAGCAATTACTATTAAGTGTCCATTAGTATTAATTTTGATATCATATTTAGGATTTGACAAATAATTTTTTTGTCTAAAAATATTATATTCCCTTGCTAATTGATGAGAAATTAGAATTGCACGAGTATAAATAGAGAAATTGCAAAAATGAAATAAATTGACACAAGTTGGTGGGCATGCTAATACGATGACACCTCATGATCTAATAAGGATGGGTAGAAGAGTTTTTTTATTTATTCGAGTACTATTCTAATTAGAACATTCTTTTAATTGGTTATAAATAGGCCTTTCATGCACTTAATTAATAGGGACCAACTTGAATTTTTTATTTTAGAGATTAGAAATTTTACAAGTATTCGGGATTAGATGAGGATGGAGATTAGATTCATCTAGGAATATGGTTCCCTCTTCTCTCTTTAATTTTCTTTTTAATTCTGAATTTGAGATGATGTTTTGTTTTGAACATGTTTTGTTTGATGATTCATGTTTGACCATTCAATCATGAACTAATTCATCATTTTAGGATTATGATAAATTCTTTCGAATAAATTGATGCATGATTATCTTCCATGAAATTGTAGTAGCGCTTTAGGTTATTTCTTCTATAGTGTGTTTTTCCTATTTGATTGTCTGATCAACAATCAAATGCATCTGTAAATCCTAGAGGAGTCTTGGAAAAGAAAATCTCGAAATTGATTGACAATAGAAGAGCTTAGGATTAATTATTCAAATTTATTAGAAACATATAGTTGCATCTAAACCCATAAAAATAATAAAATCTGATAGTGCGAACGATTCAAATTGTACTCTCCTCACAAGGATCCATTGCATTACTTTATTCAAATTTCTGATCTTCCTAAAAGTAATATTTTAGTAATACTAAGTTGTTGCCGTGTGACATATATGAGAAACATTGCTCAGCAAATAAGCAGAAACCTCTTACTGATTCAAATTTATTACGGCGTCCTATATTGGACAGACTTATTTGTGGCATTAATAGTCAAGCAAGCTAACCATTACTAGAAAAATTGCAATTAGCAGCGAAATCTATGGATTTTTGATCGAATTTGCAATAGACAAATTCATCGCAAAATTGAAATTTTGATATAGATATGTCTACAGTTGCAAATATTTTCTTTTTTTTAAAAAAAAATTGATTACTTTACAACGAAAATTTTCATGATACAAAATAATAATTAAAAATAAATAAATTTTGCGATGAATCTTTAAAATAAATTTAGTTGAATGCCTCCTAAAATATAATAGAAGATGTGCTCTGCAAACAAGCCGAACCCCTTATTATTCAGATTTTGATTATTTCTTACAATGGACAAGGCATGTGGCTTCATAAATAAATTATCTATATAACATGTTACTTCCTAGGCATAGCAAACCTAGGATAACTAATCTAGCTAATGCTACAGAAAAAAGCCTACATGCACGTATATACAATGTTCTTCAATATTTGGACATAAATTCATTAGGCATCAGCAGGGTGGTGTCCCGGACCGCCGGATATATAGCAGGACTATAGCCATTCGGCACATCCTGCTAGCTACTCCACAGCATCACCCCTCCATGGTCCCGAAAATTCTTAGGACTTCTTGTCCTATGTTTTAGCTATTTTTGAGAAAAAAATTTTGAGAGAATAGATTTTTGAAAAAAAAATTAGAGAATGTGCGAAGCATTTCTTTTTATTTTGGGAAATATGAAAAATAATTTGAGAATGAATTATTTGTTTTTTTATATTTTGGAAGAAAATAAATTTTACTGTTAACATCAATCAGTTGTTTTTTTATTGGCTTTGTAGTGTGAAAGTTATTTTTTTATGTAATATATTATATATGTATGTATATTTATAGTTGGATGATGTGTTTGTATATATATGTAATAATTGATATATTGGTGTAATAAAATTATGTGTAATATTTTAAATTTTATATTTTTTTGAATTTGTTAATAATTATTAATTATTTATGAAATTATAGTTATATCTTAATTATAAAAAATTATTTAATATCATAATTTTATTATAATTGTTGATATCGACTTATATAAAAAAATTTAATTATTGTACATTAATTATAAACTAATTATTGTTTATTCTTAAAATATTATTAACTATTTATTATTTACAATTTATGTATAAATAAGGCTTAGTTACTTAATAACGACTCATCAAATTAAAAAAATAAATAATTTTATATTATATGAAACTAAACCATCTTAAATTATTTATTAAACAACTAAGCATCATATTTAATTATATGTGAAACATGAAGAATGTTAAATATAACTAATAAATTATTTAATTAATTTAATATGTTATTTAGTAAATAAATTATTTATTAAATTTAATTAATTTTATCAACTATTAATTTAATTAAATTTATAGACATAAGTTTTAGAATTTTTTAAATAGTAAAATTTTAATATTTTCATATATGTAAATATGTGTATGTATATATATATATACATGTATATATGAGTGAAGTGTGAGAGTGATAAATGAATGAGTGAAGTAAAAGATGGAGGGAGAAATAAGGGGATAGGTATGCTTTTTAGAATGTAGAGTTAGATTTCTTTCTTTTTGTTTGCTATTAAGGTATGTAACCTTTAACTATTTACTTTGAGTTTTTAGAAATTTTTTAAAAGAATATTGTATTGAATTGTAATAAAAAAAATTAAATTCTTAAACACCAAAATTTATAAGTCCAAATTATATGTTATTTAACTACTTTAACTATAATAGAAAGTAATTTAATAATTTAAAAAATTATATGTCAATTCATCTTGTAATCTAAGATAAAAAGAAATTAAATTTGCCATAAATTATTTATACAAAAAAAATGGAGAAGTTAAAATTTAAAGGAATCAAAAAAAAATGAAGAGAAATCATTATTATTAGAGGGAATCAAATTTTGAAACAAATCACGTTAAATTATTATGTCAAACTAATAATAAAAATAATTCTTAATATTTTTTATGGGCCAAATTTTGGAGGGAAACAAAATTGCGTTGCCATTGAAATTCATTAAATAAATTTATACATATGTATAAAATAAGAATATATGAAATAATGATAAATTTATATATGTATAAAATGAGAAATATATAATAAATCTTCTTTAAAGTTTATTAAAATTTATATATATGTATATATACTATATATGTATATAAGTATGAGAAATGAGAAATAATGATAAATTTATATATGTATAAAATGAGAAATATATGATGAATCTTCTTTAAATTTTATTGAAATTTATATATATGCATATATGCTATATATGTATATAAATATGAATAAAAAATTATATTATATTTATAAACTTTAAATATTATTGAATTCCAAATGAATGAATAGAAAAATAGATAAAAATAAAAGCAATTTAAATTTTATTTATAAATTAATAAAAAATAAATACATAAAAAAAGAAAAACATATAAATATAAAACTATATATGCACATATAGGCAAAATTGTAATTTTCATATTGTAACTTTACCTCAAATGGCTTTTTGTCCTATAAATTACATAATATCAATTCTAGTCTTATAAATATCAAACAATTGTCACTTTTAGTCTTTTTTTTGCAGAAATCAGCGAAAGTCGCTAGAAAATGTGACGTGGCACATGGGGCGTGTGGACATTGCTTGGTTTTGCCCCGTTGGCAAAAAGTAAGTGGTGACATGGGATTTGTGGTAGTTGGTATATTACATTTGAAATTTAAAAAAATAATAATTAATATAAATAAATAAAAATACATATATATCATATATATATATATATTTATATATACATATACATATATATTTCTAAATATATGTATTATATATACATTACATGTATATATGCACCCCATCCTCCCTCCCCCGCCTACACCTCCCACCCCGCCAAGCTGGCACCAGTCGTGAGCTGGCGGCCAGCGGCCACCTAGATCTGGCCATGGCTACCTCGACCATGGCCAAATCCAGGCAACCTCGTCAGCTGTCCGGATCTGGCTAGGCAAGCTTGCCAGCCATGGCCATGGCCAAGCGAGCTCAATGGCCACCTGGCTCAAGACTGGCGGCCATGGTGGTTGCCCGCCGAAGGGAGGGGGGCTAATATGCAACATTTTTTTCCTTTTTCTTATTTTTTTGATTTTCATTTTTAATTTATTTATTTTTAATTTAAATTTATTTAAATTATTTTAAATATGTTTTCTTTTTATTTTTTAATTAGTAAATAATAATTATAAATTATATATAAATATATATTTATATAAATATATGTGTATATTTTTAGATTCAAAGTTGTGCTAATTAAGAGAGTTAAAAGAATATTGTTAATATGGTTGATTAATTTTTTTATTTTTTAATTAGTAAATAATTATAAACTATATATAAATATATATTTATATAAATATGTGTATATACATGTATATTTTAAAATTCAAAATTGTGCCAACAAGGGGGTTAAAAGAATATTGTCAATATGATAGATTTTTTTTTTGTCTTTTAATTAGTAATTAATTATAAATTATATATAAATATATATTTATATAAATATATGTGTATATTTTTAAATTCAAAGTTGTGCCAAACCAAGTGAGTTAAAAGAATATTATTAATATGGTAGATTAAATTTTTTTATTTTTTAATTAGTAAATAATTGTAAATTATATATAAATATATGTGTATTTATATTTTGAAAGAGATATTTTTTACTGTAAAAGTCAAATCAATGCTTTTTTTTGTTAAATTTTTGGATGAAAATGGTATTGAGTGATTATAATAAAATATATATGATGTATATAATATATATATATATATGTATATATTGAAAAATGGAAACATTTTGAGGATAATGAAAGATAGTAGAGGGTATTTTGAAAACAAATTTATGTTTTGGAGGAAAAATAATTATATGTAAAATATAAATATATATATATATGACATATATAATATATGTATGTATATATTAAAAAATGAGAAAGTTTTGAGGATAATGAAGGATAGTAGAGGATATTTTGAGAAAAAAAATTGTATTTTGGAGGGAAAATGATGATATGTAATATGTAAATATATATAAATGATGTGTATATATATGTGCATATGTATAGCAATTCTATGATATTTGAAAATAGAAAAGAAAAACATGTGTACTACCAACTAAGCAAGAAAAAGATAAAAAATGCCTATTTGGCAGTCCAACATGACAAAAACAATAAACTGCTACATGCCCAAACTACCACGTCACATTTTCCGGCGATTTTTGCCGACTTCGGCCAAAAAAGGACTAAAAGTTACAATTCTTTTATACTTATAAGACTAGAATTGATATTATGTAACTTATAGGACCAAAAAGCATTTGAGATAAAGTTACAGGACGAAAATTACAATTTTGTTTATTTTTTAATTCAAAGTTGTGCCAACTAAGCAAGTTCTTAGTTAAAAGAATATTGTTAATATAGTAGATTAGTTTTTTTAAATTAGTAAATAATTATAAATTATATATATATATATATATATGAATATTTGTGTGTGTGTGTATTTTTAAATTCAAAGTTGTGCCCGCCAAGCGAGTTAAAAGAATATTGTTAATATGGTAGATTAAATTTTTTTATTTTTAATTAGTAAATAATTATAGATTATATATAAATATATGTGTATATATGTATATGTTTGTTTTTATTATGGGAGAGATCTTTTTTAGTGTAAAAGTCAAATCAATACTTTTTTGTTAGCTTTTTTGGTGGAAATAGAATTGAGTGATTGTAATAAAATATATATGATGTATTTATATAATATATGTATGTATATATTGAAAAATGGGGAAGTCTTGGGAATAATAAAGGATAATAGAGGGTATTTTGAAAAAAATAAATTGTGTGTTGGAGGAAAAATGACGATATGTAATATATAAATATATATAAAATAGATTTGTATATATATGTGTACATATAAAAATTATATAATATATTTGGAATTACAATAAAAAAGACATATGTTGTCAACTAAACAAGAAAAAGACAAAAAATGCCTACTAGGCAATCCAACATGGCAAAAAACTCCAAGCTGTCACACGCCTAGCAAGCCATGTCAACTTTTCCAGCGACATTGGCCGTCTCCAATGAAAAAAGGATGAAAAATGATAATTTTTTAATATTTATAGGACCAGAATTGCAATTATGCAACTTATAAGACCAAAAACCAAATGAGGCAAAGTTACAGAACAAAAATTGCAATTTTGCCTATACATATATATATTAATATGTAGATATATATATACACATATACGTACATATATAAAATGAACCCAGTACCCCACCAATATGGCAATTGAGCTTTCTGTTGAGCTAGGTGTGGCTGGTTTGAAGTGGGGAGAGGGGGCAATTTGGGTTTTCTTAATATTTATACTTTATTTAATTATAAAATTTGTTAAACCGATTAATGGTTTGACATGTAGATCTAAGTAGATCCAAGTAAAGAATAATTTTGTCTTTTTCTTTTTAGATATTTAATTTTATTTTTAATTTTTTAAACCATGGTGAAGTGTGACATGGGCATATAGGGAGGTGCCAATTTTTGGAGGAAACTTTTAATTGTGATGACATTGATATTAATAAATAAAATATTTTTTTACACCTTAAATTAAATTAATTTATGGAGGGAACAAATTTTTGAAGGAAGAAACTTTGGAGTAAATTTGGAGGGAATACATTTTTAGAGGGAAACAAATTTTAGGTGGGACTTTATTTAATTGTGATTTAAAATTAGTAAAAAAAAGTATTTGTTACCATTTTCATATAACAAAATTTTGGAGGGAAAAAAATTTTAGAGGGTAAATTATTAACTGTAGTAACAAATATATTTGTGACTATAAAATTTAATTGTAACAAATTTGTTAACTTAACAAAAAAGTATAAACTTTTGTTACAAATATGTCTTTTTAAAAGGTGGGAAAAATTATTTGTGACACTACTTTAATTTTTGTAACGAATTTTTCTTTAGTTACAAAAGAATAAAAATTTTGGATAACAAATATTTTTCTTGGTTACCTAAGATGAGTGTTTTAGTAACAAAATTCCAATTTTGTTACGAAAAATTATGATTTTGTAACGAATTTTTATTTTGTTACCAAACTTTTTGTTACAAGAAGTGCAATTTGCTGTAGTGTGATGAGATGGAATGCTGGAAGAAGCAGGGTAAATGCTTACACTATGGAAGTGATCGACACTTCATGAAGAATTATCTTAAAATAAAAGTTCTACTGCTTGCTGGGAAAGGAAAACAAGCAGTCAAAACTGGCGGAAAATAGAAATTTGGGCTCGTGCTTATACTCTCACTAGCAAAGATGCACTAGACCCCAATGAAGTGGTGGAAGGTAAAGTTTCTATTTTTGAAATTTTTGGTAAAGCATTATATAACCCTGGTGCCTCGCATTCCTTTATATCAATTGCATTCTCTCAAAAATTGAATATGCAACCTGAGACCATGACCTATCAAGTTGAGGTTCAAATGCCTTTAGGTGTAAGGTTAGTAACGGATATCATGTACCAAGATTGCCCATTATGATCGAAGATCAAGTGTATACCACTAATCTCATACGGATGCTCATTCAAGGTTATGACTTGATACTTGGGATGGATTGGCTATACAGTTATCAGGCGCAGGTGAACTGCTACACCAAGTGCATTACGCTTAGTGAAGGAACGTTGATATCAATATGTTAATCATCTGACAACGCATCCCCAATATCAGTCATATCGGCAATAGAGGCCAGACAGATTCTAAGGGAAGGCGAGAAGGATTCTTGGCGAACCTTATTAATAAGTCCCGGGACACTGTTAAGCTCGAGAACATGGAAGTGGTAGCTGAATATCGAGAAGTGTTCCCTGAAGAACTAAACTTGTTGCCCCCTAATAGAGAGATAGAGTTTGTTATTCACACTCTATTGGGGGTTACGCCATTTCCAAGACTCCTTATCGAATGGCCCCCACCAAGCTTAAAGAATTGAAGAACCAGCTTCAAGAGCTACTGAAAAGAGGATTTATTAGATCGAGCACATCCTCGTGGGGAGCCCCAATGTTATTTGTTAAGAAAAAAGATTGGGCTCTAAAGATGTGCATTGATTATAGAGAATTGAACAGGTCACCATCAAGAATAAGTACCCCTACCCTATGTAGAGGAATTGTTCAATCTACTGCAAGAGTCGAGAATCTTCTAGAAGTTGGATTTGAGACAAGGGTACTACCAACTAAAGATCAAGGAAGCAAATATCTTAAAGACCACTTTCAATTCTCGATATGATCATTTTGAGATGTGGTGATGCCCTTTGGACTGACCAATGTGCCAACAGCGTTCATGGATCTTCTGCATAGGGTGTTTAGACCATATCTAGACCAATTTGTAGTCATTTTCATCGATGACATTCTAGTATTCTCCAAATATAAAGAAGAGCATACGAAATACTTGCACCTCGTTCTCAAAACTTTAAAGGAACACAAGTTGTATGCTAAATTAGTAAGTGCGAGTTTTGGATGGAGAAAATCGCTTTCCTAGGACATGTTATCACCCAGAATAGAATAGAAGATGACCCCTCTAAGGTAGAGGTAATAGTTAATTGGAAGAGGCTTAGGAATGTCACTGAAACTTGATGTTTTCTGGGATTAGCTAGATATTATCGATGATTTGTCCAATATTTCTCCAAGATAGCCAGTCCATTGACCAAGTTAACCTAGAAGGATCAACCCTTTTCTTAGAATGAAGATTGCAAAAAGAGCTTCTAAGAGTTGAAACATTAGCTAACTATAGCTCCAATTCTAGCTCTTCCAGACAGCCTAGAAAGCTTTGTGGTGTATACATATGCTTTTAATATGGGAATGGGATGTGTGTTATTGCTTATGCATCTAGAAAATTGAAGCACCATGAGGAAAACTACTCGACTCATGACCTAGAACTTGCTGCTGTCATTTTTGCACTATCAAAATGGAGGTATTACCTTCATGGAGCCACATTTGTGGTATATGAAGACTACAAAAGCCTCAAGTATCTACAATCTCAGAAGGATTTAAACATGAGGCAGCAAAGGTGGATGGAGTTTCTAGGAGATTATGATTTCTCTATCATCTATCACCCTAGAAAAGTAGATGTAGTGGCCGATGCATTTAGTCAGAAAGCCGAATTATCCCTTCTACATGTAATGAGAACGTCTAGAAGTTGAAAATTAGATATTATGCTAAGGTAAAAATAACATGCTTGGGTTGTAGAAATGAAAATACAACTAGAATTGTATGACAAAATACAACGAGCTCAAGCTGGAGATGAATGGATATTGAAACAAAAGGAAACTGTCAAAAGCACTAGAGAATCAAAGTTCAATATTAATAGTCAAGATACCCTCCTACTCTAGAAAAGGATATGTGTGCCGAAAAAGATCAAGAAAAAACTGCTAGATGAGGCACATAAGACAAGATATACAATATATCCCGGAGGAGCAAAGATGTATGGAGATTTAAAGAAGCAGTTCTAGTGGAATAGGATGAAAAAAGACATAATAGATTATATGCTGAAGAGTCTGACTTGTCAGCTAGAGAAAGCAAAACACCAGCAACCATCAAGATTGTTGCAGCTACTCCCAATTCCTGATTGAAAATGGGAACATGTCACCATGAATTTTGTGACTGGTCTACCAATTACCAGAGGAGGATATGACAATGTCTGGGTTGTAATAGATCAATTGACCAAGTCCACACATTTTCTTCTATTCAGAACATACTACATGGTTGGAAAACTAACAAAGCTACAAGTTAAGGAAATTGTTCGACTACACGGAGTTCTAACTCGCATTGTATCAAATCAAGATCCAAAATTTACATCGAGGCTATGGAAAATTCTACAAGAGCATCTAGGAACAAAATTGAGGTTTAGATTTACTGCTCACCCATGAACAAATTGACAGTTAGAAAGAGTTATACAAATTTTGGAAGACATGTTGCGGGCCCGTGTGCTAGACTTTGGAGAAAGTTGAATTTGACACCTCCTATTAATCAAATTTGTCTACAATAATAGTTATCAATCAACAATTCAAATGGCACCGTACAAAGCTCTATACGGCATAAAGTGTCTATCTCCAATATATTGGGATTTGGAAGAGCACAAAGAACATTGATCAATCTCCGAATACTATAAGACCTAAACTGATACAAGAGACTATCGAAAAAGTACAAGTAATTAAGCAGAGGATGAAAGCAACCCAAGATAAATAGAAAAGTTATGCAAATACTCAGAGGAAGGGTCTAGAGTTTGAAGTTAGTGATCACGTATTCCTTGAGGTTTCCCAAGAAAAGGAGCTAGAAGAATTGGTAAAGGTGGAAAACTTAGTTTAAGATACGTGGGGCCCTATGAGATATATGAGAAAATAGACCCCGTAGTATATCATCTAGTATTACCCCAAGACCTTAGGGGAATACATGATTCTTCCATGTATCGGAACTCTGAAAGTACTATCCTGACCCTTCTCACGTCATATCACCTGAATGCATGTAATTGAATGGTGATCTGACATATGAAGAGCAACCAGTACGTATCTTGGATCGACAAGTCTGAGAGCTTAGGAATCAGAAGATTTTCCAAGTAAAGATACTATGGCACAACCACAATGTGGAAAAAGTTACATGGGAATAGCAAAACCTCATGCATCAACAATACCTCGAACTCTTTCAGTGTTCAAGTGAGAATCTAGGGACCAAGTTCTTTAGAGGGGAGAGGTTTGTAACACCCTAAAAAAATTTTGCATTATGTGAGATAGTCATTATTTTTCATGAATTTTAATTTATTAATTATTTTTAATATTTTGGGGTCAAATTTATAATATCAGAAAACTTAATTTGAAATAGTTGGGATCAATTCATAATTTTGAATAACTTAATTGAAATAAACTTGATGAATTTAGGGTTTGCATGGACGGATTTGAGTCAACTAGGTCAAAGCTAAGTTTTTCATTACTTAAGTGGGCATGATTGACAGTTACCCAGAAAATTTAGGCTAAATTACAATTTTGCAAACTAGCCTATATATATCACATTTTTTTTTCCACCCCATGTTTTCTCTAATCTTCACCACAGCATTTTTCTTCCTCATCGACCATTATCCCAGGCAACTGCTCCGAACCCCAAACCACTTCCATATTTCCCTTCTCCTTACTCCCAGCTACACGACCATAGCTCATGCATCCATAAACTTTGACAATCCACCAAAAAACCTGAAGACCGAACCTGGTAGAGGCTAGAACGAGGGGCATTGATAGAAGAATGGCGAAGATGACTTCTGGGCAGTAATTTGTGAAGCTTGCAGCTTGATGGGAGCTAATGGTGCACTTGCATTGAGGATTGGTGAGCTACCAATAGTGGATTTTGAAGGAGACTCCACAGTAGTGGATGGTGTTGCTACAACTTACAGACTTTGATTGAGGCCCTTCTCAACAACAAATAGGTAATTGAAGGCTCCGTTGGGTAGCCCTCGCCAAGAGGAACATTGTGGTGGTGAAAGTTATTTGTTTTGGCGGCAGCGAAAAATGGCGGCGTTGTTGAGGCAGAATTTGCTCATCAACGTGATGATCGCAGCAGTGGTCTTGATTGGTGAATCTAGGGTCTTGTTGATCGATTCGCGGGTAAAAGAGTTAGGAAAGGGTTTGATTATGTATATACACATGTTGTACCTTTATACTTGAAACATTGTACTATATCATGAAATGAGGGATCATATGAATAATATATATACATAGACCATGCATGGATGGAATATTATATAATTTTGGACTCGGATATGTTTTATTATATGCTAAATTTGGATTTAATGAGTTTAATAAGAAATTTAACCTTAATTTGTGGATTTATGACCTAAGCGAAATTTATTAGAATTAAGAAATTATTGTGATTTAGGTTGATATTATGAAAAGATTATGTAATTGAGGACTAGTCTATTTTCTGATAAGTGAAATATATATATATATATATATATGAAAATCGAGATTAATTTTGGCAATACTAACCTTATTAGCCATTATTGTGACGATAGTGCTGTTTAAGCTTTAAACTATCACGTTAACTAGTTAATTAGAGATTTTGGATTTATGATAAGCATGATAGCGAGTGCTAGGGTCAAATGTGGATTTTAACTATAATTATACTCTTTTGGCTAGGTGAAGAAGAAGTAGGTCCCAAGGACCAGTAAATCGCTGATTTTGATTGTATTTCCTAAGACAAAAAAAGGTGAGGGTCTATCATTTTGGCCTCGATTACTCTATCTGTTCTTGTGGAATGACCCCTGTGAGGGTTTAATGTGCTTGTGTACCGTACTTGTTCTTATTATTGAAATAGTACTTGTTTGTGATCGATTGTTACCTATTAATTGACATGTATACCCTTATGAGGGTTTATTCTTGATCATGCTCTGTTATGAATTTGTTCTTGTTCATTCTGGTGTCTAGAACTCCCTATTGTTATTTGTTATTATACTTGTTCCTGATCGTATTCCTATACTTGTTCCTTATCAGTACTTGCTATTGTTCTATACTTGTGCCTCTCTTATCTTGTTATTGAATGCCTTGCAGGCATATCTGCTTGTTCGTATATAGCCATGATGGCTTAATCATACTTGTTAATCCTTATTGTTGCCTTGTTGGCATTTCTATGCATGTTATCTATTGCCATGTTAGCTTACTTGCTTGTTGGGTATTAGCAATGCGCTAAGAATTTCCCGCTGGGCATCTGCGTTAATTGTACTTAGTGCTTGTACTTGATTGGAGATTGATTGGCCAAGGGCTTAACCTGGCAAAATGATTAGATATGGGACACACTAGGGGTTACCCCCTAGGTGCCAGCCGTACTTAAGGATTTCCCCCTATGTACAAACGATACGCTAGGGATTTCCTCCTGGGTACTAGCGGTTCACTAAGGATTTCTCCTTAGGCATCACAATGTGCCATACAGATCGTATGGGCACATGACATGTACCAAGTTGTCACGCTTTGGTAAAGTACTTATTTGAATGGAATAAAATGAATCTAATATGCATGTCCTACTTGGTTTTATTGGAATGCATATGTTGTACGGGTTTGCTTGTTCATACTTGTTTCTTGATTGATTGTGATATGTTCTTGGAGCATTAAGGTAGGAGGGTTTTGTGTTTGCTATGCTCGTTTTTGCTTGAATTGTACTTGTACATGTATTGATATTGATTTATGTTATGTCGATATGCTCTTTCCTTGACAGGCTCTTTCTACTGCATGTTACGTTATCCCTCACTAAGTCCTTTGGACTTACCCTCGTTTTTCCTCATTTTTCAAACAGGGTTAAGTGAAGAATGTGAAGTTTGACTTGGGATGAAGAAATGCTCTTTTGTAATAGAATAGGCGTTCATATGTACAAATGGGTTATTAGAATCTTATATTTGAACTCAGAGATGTTGAGATATGTTAGGTTTGATGTTGACACTTTGAGGTTTATGTATATATTTTTGTTGGATCTAAAAGAATTGAACCATGGCACGCATGTAAATGTTTTGTTGAGTTATTTAAGTTTGAATTACCGCTGCTTTCAATTAGTTTGGTTTTGAAAAGGAAAATTTTGTGAGCCTATTACTTGCCTTTTAGATTCAAAATTAAGATTGAATTGTTTTGATATCTCAACTCAAGGTTACCCTGAGTGGGGTGTTACAAAGGATGTTTAATTGTATAAGTTTTTTTACCTACATTTATAAGTGTTAGATTTTGTTTTAAAAATAAGTTTATAAAGTATTTGAATAAAATAAAATTTTCAAAGTAATGTTTTACAAAATCCTTCAATTTCAAATCTATTAGTAATGATAATTTTGTAATTAATACAGTCAAAGGTAAAGGAATTTGTTAAAATTTTTAAAAATTAAATTATAAATTTTTTTATTATCTTTTGAAAAGAACTTAAAATATCTTAATATTTTATTTTAGGAGTTCTAAATACTTTTTTAAAAGAAGATAATCAAATTATCAAATATTTTGTAATATTTATAAATTCTTAAATATCATAAAACATGCATTCAGAAATTTTATATGTTTACCCAAACACTCTCTTAGTTATTGTTGGAGATAAATTATTTTTTACACCAAAGTACCTTTGGTTCAATTTTACCCAACTTCTGGGAAGGTGTTTGTATTTGTGTTTTTGGGGCATTATGGTAATTTATTTGTAGTGCATTATGGGGCACTATGTGAAACTTATGCCGTAATATATTTTTGGGGCATTATGGTGATAATTATGATAATTAGTAATGCACTTATAGTGAAAATGAAAATTTTACACAAATATATTATCACTATAATATTATTTTAGATTTAATATTAATTATCAATAATGATAACTTAAAATATTAGTTTTTAATACTTTTCAATTATTCTGTGACCAAATAAAAAATTATTATCACTTAACAAGTATTACTAATAGCAAAATAAAAATTATTGTTATTTAATATATGTCATTAGTGATAATTTTATAATGTAATTTATTTTTTTAATATTAATATTTTTTTTATAATGATTGAAAATGTATATATTTGAACCTCACACTGCCAGCAAAATATATGTCAGAGATATCGATTTTAAATGAATTTTTAAGCAACAATTTATGCAATAAATTGATGAAACGATAATTGGTGCTACATGGTTCGCACATTTTTTCAAATTTTATGATCATTCTTACTTGAAAATGAAATGAAAATAATAATACTCATATATAGTAACAAAAAAATAGAGACTAAATATGATCTTTCTAATAATGTGTTTCTTGAGCCATTTTAGCGCCTGTTTGGTTTCATTTTCAAAACCCCATTTTATATTTTTTTATTATTTTAAAAATATAAACACATCACTGTTTATACATTTTCATCCAGTACTCTTTTTATTTTCATTTTCAAAACCTATTCCCCAATAACTTATATATCTTTTCTTAGTAACATATATTTCTTCTCTCTCTATTCTATTATTTCCATCTTTCTGCACCTACAACCTACTAAATCTAACAAAATCATTAATTTTTCAACAATTCATTCAAATACAAACTCATTTTCAACTCATTTCTATTAACTACTTTCTAACATTTTAAAATGATTAAAATGAAAACTGAAAATTTAAATAAAACCAAACAGCCGCTGGCAAACAAACAAAAGAGAAAAGAAAATTGTGAAAGGGAAATCCGAGGAAGATGGTTCTTTTGGCAGTTTATATTATGTCCTTGTCATTAGTATTTAAGCCTATTTTTTAAAAAATTTATTTATAATCTCTCAAATATTTTATAAATTTTCTCAAAATCAGATAAATTTATCCAAATATCCTCTTAATCTTTATGCTCAAATTCCATTTTTTTTCTAATTTTACTTGGCCTAGCTCAAAATTCAAGTACTTCAAAATTTTAATTTTTAGACCTTCTGGATTCAATTCCATCGGTATTATTTTGTTAAGAGAACTTATAATAATGAATTTATTTTTTTAACAAGACAATATTATTCTATCATTGAAATCGAATCAAATAAATTGAAGTACAAACTATACATTTTTATGCATATAAGGAGCCCATTCGAATTCAAACTCCCGACCTCCTACATAATAGGGGTGACTTATGCCATTATGACACAAACAACTCAGCAGTTCCATCAGTATTACACACCTGCTCTAAATAAAGATTGTGGATTATAATGCCTATTTGTACTTCACATTAAAACAAGCCCATTTTTATTATTTTGTGTAATTCTTAGCTGGACTTGAATTCCAACATCAATCATTTAGTGCATGCTATGCCCTACATTTAGGATATATAAGATGAAATGAAGTAAGAGGAAACTTGTCTTTATAATTCAAATGCGCAAGGCTTCTTCTATTAAGATCATAAATCAGTATTCAACTTCAATTATTTTTTAGTGTTTGCCTAAATTTATTTAATTTTTTTATATTTTATCAATTTTTTTTTAAACTTATAATATTAAATTTTATTTTAAAGATAAATTCTTGAAATAATTGAATAAAATAAAATTTTAGATCTTATAAAATGTTAATAATAATAATTTTTGTTGTTAATATGGTTAAAAATTAAAGGAATTCTTTAGAATTTTATAAATAAGTCATACAATAATTATCACTTTTTCATAAGAAATTATCACAAGATCCTAACATTTTAGAGAGTTTATAAGTTTATTCTTCCAAAAAAAAAGAATCTTATAAGCTCTCATATATTTTTAATTTTTTTTAAAATCATTTTGCGTAATTTTTAAATGGTCTCAAATGCAGGCCGATGAACCGGCATGCATATACGGCATATACGTGCAGACGGGCTCACTTAAACGAGCTGGAACCGGCCTTGTGATTAGCTTAAGCCTCTTTGATGACTCTAGGAGGGAAATTGTGATCCCCAATCTTGAAGATTGGGGTCTAATGGGCCTGGGCTACAACTACTTTGAGACTGGAAACCTCAACATCTTTAGTGGGGTCTAATGGGCATGGCGTTCGTGCTGCGTTAATGACTATTTAAGGTAGTTGAGGAACTGACAATAATTCTCTTAAATATTCAAAATAAATAAATAAATAAATAACATGGGTTAGTGTAACAAATGTGATAAGACTAGGTGATCCTTTTTTCATTAAAAGTAAAACATGTGTGGTTGGAACAATGAATGCATCCTTAGTTCTTTTCACTAGCATTTTGGTTTGAATGGTTGTGTTTCGTGTAATATTAATATTGACTTTTGAGTACAGATTTCTTTGAAAATATAATTGATCATATGATTTTAGAATAAAATTTCAACGTCTCATCTCTAAATATGTGTGGGTAAAGAGGTTTTACACGTCATGATTTTGTAAATAAAATCAATTTCACACGTTTTGCAAATCAATTCACTTCTATTTCTCAACATACAATAATTTTATTATGAAGAGTCAAATTTGAACTAAGAGCAATAGTTGCAATTGAATTTGTTGATTGATTAATTTGTTGTTATATTAAAGTATTTCAAATTATCATTAATAATTAAGACAATCCCAAGAAAACATCTACTCCAGCCATTTGATCATGACTAATGCTCCCACATGCTCCGACAAATAGTTCTAGATAAGAGTTAAAAATGAATAAATTTTGTATACTTCTACATAATTCTCATCTAAGGTAATGATAAATTAACTCAAAGCACTAATATTCTTTCTAATTTTTTTTTATTACACACGCATATTAAGAATTTATTAGAATTTAAATTCAAATACCACATATGTAAGTGTGAGGACAATGCGTTAAGGGTCAATTGACCATTGAACTAATGCCCCATGTATATATATATATATATATATATATATTTTATTTTATGTATTGTCATTTTTTAATACAATAATTCACAACTTGTTTTATTAAAATCAAAATTCACAATCCACTTAAGTAGTATCAAATCCATGTCTTTTTTCTTTTTTCTTTTTTTTTCAGTAATCACAGCTATTGGTAAATAAAGCTCCAAAAGACAAACAGGAACAGAAAAGCTTAATTAGGTTAATTATCAGACATGCTGAAGACAAATGACTTTGTTTATCATTTGCTTTTGTTAAAGTAATGCTTTGTACCACCTAAGTATAGCTGTTATGCACTCTAACAATCATAATTAGTAGGCCCATCTTTAGTATTCCCACTTATGATTGACTCAAAATGAAACCACAAATGTGATCATTTTCACTTCAAGATTGAACTTGGAGGAGGGAAAAAGAAAAAGAAAAAGAAAGTTCCAATACAATTCAACTGTCAAAGCCTTTTATAGTACATAAATTTACAATCAAACCTTCTTGAAACAAATTGTTTAAGAATGTTTCATGCACAACAAAGAAATGAAGCAATCAGAACATTTGGACAAATGCTTTTTCAGTCCTATGAGCATTCCTTCTGTGTTAACACTATGATCATCAATTGCTAGTTCCTACTAGAAAGCCTCGTTTCTTCTCTCCTTCCCATCTGATAAAACATGTGATCATTCTTCTAGTGAGATCTTTATCTGGTCGAGCAATGAGGCAATGGATAAAGGAACTGGGAAGAAAGATATATACTTCATTTCTTGCATAAGAATTGAATTTGAATCACGGTCTAAAATAGTATTTGATTGAGCTCTCCAATAAAACATAACTGCCTCCCGGAACTTCTTTTGCACGGGATCCATTAATATGTATTATAAAAGCAGACAATGAGCTTGCCCCTTCAGATTTTGCTAATGAAGGGTGGTCTTCCACTCCCACCTACGGTTAGTTAGAAAAGAGAAAAAATAAAAAAAGAAACAATGAGATTGTAATATATAGTTTTCATTATTACAAAATTCGATCTTTGGTTGCACGTTGAAAGATGAAATAATACCTTAAGGAAGTCGACTGATGGATATCTCTGGTTGAGTTGTTCTATGAGCTGTGCATGATTGTTCTATCTCCTGACTTGTTACAGAATAAAACCACAGATATACCTAGATGTATGAAAGGAAAGGAATTTATTTGTTCATCGAGTGAATCTAGAACATTCTTGAGATTTCTTTTCTTTCTCAGACGAAAGAATTACCAGGAGATGTTACATAGTCTCTAAAACGTTCGTTGCTTGAAACCACAACCTTCCCTGCGGCATGGCTGCTGTCAAAGTTCATGTCCCGGCTTCCTCCGTGTTGCTGGAGTTGGGCCTTTGCTACTTTTAATATCTTCCCCAACTCTTCATCAGCTGGATTTTCTCTTATCAACAATTCACAATCTTGTACACAGGCTCCCCATTTTCCCATCTATTATTACATAATTCATCTTTCCAAGACAACATAGGTAATCATATGAATTTGGATGATCACAACCAAATATTTGAATTAACATTAATTACCTTGGCATAACAATCAGCTTTTCTTAACCAAGCCTTGCTATAAGAAGAACGGATGTGAAGTGCAGCATTGCAGTCCTCTACTGCCTTTTCCTACTGGCCAAGTTTCAACTGGCGGGCAGCTCTGTCGCACAACAAAACCGCATTATAAGGGTCATGGCCGAGCCCTTCCCCATATGCAATACACGCCTCAGAATATCTGGCTAACTTAAACAGCTCGTTGCCATTTGTTCTGGCTATTGCCACAGCCTTCATCCTCTTCACCCCCATGTTTGCTTCCTTGTTGTTGGGCTCAAGTCTAGACACCCGTTGAGCTGCTGCCACAGCATTATCGAACCTGTTTTCACATAGTATTTGCCCTATATAAGCCAATGATTGCTTGACTAAAAAGCATAAAGAAACCTTCACAATTCACATCAATTCACCCAACTACTTTTTGTTACTAAAAGCACGGTTGGTGTAAGGTCATGCAAATATAAAGCCCTTCCGGTATTTTCACTACAATTGTGGAACAAACTTCAAATATATGACTATTTTGTAATTGAGACTGAAGCTTCTTGCAGTGAAAAGATAAAAACTCTAACCTCCCGGCAGCCATGTCAACTTGAGCACGAAATAGCAACAAGCTTGCACTTCCAACAGGGCCAAAGAATTTTATGCAATCATCAATGTCAAAATTTGGACCGTTCTCCATAGTTAGAATATCTTCTTGGTGCCTATTCAGCTTCAATAACGCCTCCACTTTCAAACCAAATATCTTCACAAACAAAACATATCAAAAATACAAAGTTTTAGTTCATAAAATAGGACAATTAAGGTTGAACATGTCAGAAGACTTACCAGTGGCGCAGAATCAGCACCGGCTGCTATAGACAAGCCAGTCTCTTTCAAGACCGTGTTCCAATCTCGTTGTCTCTTTGCCTCAGTGCACTTGTTTAAATGAATTTGAACTTTTTTGGCCTTGTTCATGGCATCAGGATCGGCTTCTGATCCCAACTGTTTGAAATGATATACAGCTTTCTCTGCTTATCCTAATCTGTCAAAAGATAGCCAAGAAAAACAGACAAAAAACACACAATTACAAAACAGTCAAAAAAACAAAGGTTTAAACATTTCAAATCCTTGTTAGTATTACCTGACATAAATAGTTGCCAATCTATTATGTGCCGGTTGGTAGAACGGCTCAATACAAATAGCCTCCCGACATTCAAACGCTGCTTCAAGAAGCTTCCCCAAAGCAACCAGGGCCGTGCTCTTGTTGCTTCTATAAGAAGCCTTATTCGGATTAATGGAAATTGCAGCATCATAAAGAGCCAGAGCTTCAGCAAATCTCCCATTCTTGTAATCTTCATTCCCCAAAAATGATGTCGTATTAGTAGTAAAACTTACATTGTACTAACATGGTATAGTTTAAACATCATCTATAAAATTGTACTTATTTCACATTTAATTATGAAAATCATCGTGTCATAACCACAATGAAATTTAAATTGTAATAACATGATATATTTTTTACTCTTAGTATGAAATTACGCATTTCACGTTACATCAATAATAAGATCTATAATATTGCTAATATGTCATCTATCTACCTTTAGCCTAAAACTACATGCATTTCTTATTAGATTGTTAGAATGATCTCATGTCTTTAATAAATTTATATTGCATTAATATGATATATTTTTACATTTAATGTAAAACTACATGTGTTTTATATTAAATTTGAAAATAATATCATATTAGTAGTAAAACTTACACTATAACAATATGGTATGATGTTTATGGCTTAGACAAAAAATTTCACCGATCTATTATTATTATTATTATTATTATTATTATTATTATTATTATTATCGGACAAGCGACTATTCAATGTTTTTATACATACATATCTCCAATTCAATGTAATTTCCTAAAGTTCATAGTTATAACTAGCTTTTGTCAACAGGCTCGTTGCTTTTTTACAAAGAAATGAAGAGTAAACAAAGGGTCAGCTTACTTCATTTTTCACATTCTTGCCCCTCCACAAGAGGCAACTCTAGTGAGTATGCAAGAAAATGGTTTCTTAATGGATTTGATTCATCTTAGATTTGATTGCCTTGACCTCAAGTTCATTAATGCAAGTCATAATGAATATGAAAATTACTATAAATATTTTTATATTTACCAACTTTTGGCTAAATTAATTGATATATATTTAAATTAAATTCAAATCTATCCTATACTTGCAATTGGAGGATAAAGTTTGAATGTAGGATTCTCTTTCTCATCCTCCCGTCGCTACATTTTTTTTTTAAGGACAAAATCTCCTCTTAAATGCGTAACTATGGGACAATTCTTGAAAATAATTGAACTTTTATATCTAGCTACATATCTAGTCATAATCAATTGTTGTTGTTTATGAGAACGCTACTATGTGCCTCTTTTTTATGCATCTTGATTGAAAGATTATGATGATACGTGATCTGAATTTCTATATTTAGCGATGGGTTCGATCGTTATTAAATTATATAATATTAAATTTCATTTCTGGCCACTATAAAAAAAATGAAAGTGTAAAAACCTTAGGGCATAAAATTCATTTACCATTTTATTGTAATCTGTTATTTTATTTTATTTTTCTTTGATTCATTATTTCTTCTCTTCAATCTTGTCAAAATTAGCCCTTGAGATTTTACCAACCACCTTATTTTTTAAATACTTAGGTAATTTTTTATTATTTTTTTGTATTATTTTAATATATATTTTGGGAGAATGAATGTTGAAAGTGATATTAGAGAATGTGAAAATTGTGTTGGAGAATGTAATATATTTTTGGTTATGTTTTGGAAAATAATTAAAAATTAGTTTTGGAGAATTTTGGCATATTTGTTTATATTTTGGGAGAGATATCAGTAGTAGTCAAATTAATATTTTTTTTGTTGGGTTTTTGTGGTAAAAGTGGAATTGAATGATTTTTTTTAATTATTAAAATAATAATAATAAAATATATATGGTGTGTATAAATAATATATGTATGTATATATTGTTAAAGGAGAAGTTTTAGGGATGATGAAGGATATGAAAGGGTATTTTAAAAAAACTTTTTTAAGCATTTTGGCAGGCAAAAAAGAGTATAGTTGGCTTTCCGGGATACATAACCTAACATTCCCTTACGTTAATTATACCAGTAGTGCTTGATCATGGGCCAAGATGGGGTGGGCAAGGCACAACAATACATTTGCATTGCTATAGTGGGCCAAAGCCCAACAAGTGGAGATTAAGGGCCGTGGATGAGGTGATCCTATCCATATTAATAAGCACCACATAAGACTTTAAGGTAGGATTGTCAATTAATTGGATTTTAATTTGAATTCGACTTGAATTGGATTCAAATTTTAAGATTTTTATCCTAGTATAATATTCAATAAATCAGATCCGATTATAAATACCCGTAATCCAAAATAAGTGGATTAAATATGAAATTAAGTAATCCAACCCATTAAAGATTCAAATCCGAACTTTAATAATTTATTATTAAAATAATACTCTTATATATAATATCAATAAAGATTTTAAAATAAAATTTATATATTATATTAACCTAATATCTATTTTAACGTATATATTATGTTATTAATATTAAGTCTTTAGCCTCAAAAATACAAGGGATACTAATAAAATATCAAATACAATAATATATAATAGTTCACATATGCATTAACATAACATGAAATAAGTGTTTAATATTCAAATATTTAACTTTTGGACTAATATATAATAAAAAGTTATTAAAATTTTAAATATGATGTAAAATTACTCTATAAATACAATATTTTTATACTATCCAAAAGAAAAAATGAAAAAATATTAAACCGAATTGACTTTTTTAATCAAATTTTAGATATCTATCGGATTTGAATATGATACTGACTAACAAAGACCCTATAGAATATCGAATTAAATTCAAATATAAATTTTGATAATTGTATTTGAATTCGAATATGACTGATCCAATTCAAATCCAACTTGTTGACAACCCTACTTTAAAGCCGAAAGATAAAAAATGGGTCCAACTACAGCTCAACTCCCTCTTCTAATGGGTAGTCAATGCCCTTATCTAAAAGGCACATGAGGCATTCTTCCATAATAGGTTTAATTCCATCCTTGACCATTCCTATTTTAAGCCATATTTTTTTAGTACTATTTGAATTTTCAACTTGATTTCTAATTTAAATATTAAAGGATATATGCTACTTCATGTATTTTTTATCATTTCCTAACTCTGTTTATAAGAAAATCATGATTTTAATGAGTGATTTCTTGATGTGAAAACCAACCGACACATTTAGTACAAAAAATTATTAAGAATTATTATCTTACATAAGTTCAAGCCAAAAGAGAAAAATGTAATCAACCACGTTTTTCTTTTGGTGAATAAAGCTCCTAAAGTAGACAAAGAAAAGAAAAATTAATCATATATAGCAAGCGACATTGTTAGTTATGCTACATATATTTATTTCATTATCCTTATAAAGAGTGGTTGAGAATTATTAAGTTTGAATTGTAGGTCTAAAATCTATTAAAAAAAAACTTCGAAGGATAGAGTATATTTAGACACATGAGAGCATGTGTATATATTATAAATAATTCTAGCCAAAGGAATTGCAAACATCCAAAAACTTCATAATTGACTCTAGGACAAAAATGGGCACACAATAACTAAAATTTTTCATAATGTTCTAAATTCATAACACTTATTTTAAGAACAAAAAATTTCTTTTCAAAGGCGACAAATTAGTAACAATAATATGTAATTTTTTAGAATATTTTCTAATAAAATCATTCAAAACATCCAAATGCACTAACATAAGTAAAAATCTAACAGATATCTTGTCACATTTCTTATAGATTGTTAGAATAATCTCACATATTTAATCAAATTTATATTGTAATAATAAAATATATTTTTACATTTAATGTAAAACTACATGTGTTTTATATTAAAATGTGGAAATAATATCATATTAGTAATGAAGCTTGCATTATACTAATATGGTACAATGTTAAGGGCTCATACAAAATTATTATTATCCAATATTATTATTATCAGAAAAGCACCTATTCAATGTTTTTTGTACGTACATATCTCTAATTCAATGTAAATTCCTAAAGTTCATAGTTATAGCTAGCTTTTGTCGGCATGGCCTGGTGCTTTTTTACAAAGAAATGAAAAGTAAATAAAAGTTCAACTTACTTCATTTTTTTCCTTTCTTGCCCCTCCACAAGAGGCAAGTCCGGTGAGTATGCAAGAAAATGAGTTCTTAATGCATTTGATTCATCTCAAATTTATTTGTCCCGACCTCAAGTTCATTAACTCAAGTCATAATTAATGAAAATTACTATAAATATAGTTATATTTACCAACTTTTGGCTAAATTAAATGATATATATTTAGATTGAATTCAAATCTATACTACACTTGTAATTGGAGGATGAAGTTTGAATGTAGGATTCTTTTTCTCATCCTCCTATCAATGTGTCTTTCTTTAAGGACAAAATCCCCTATTAAATACGTAACCGTGGGGCAATTCCTCAAAATAATTGGACTTGTGTATCTAATTACATATCTAGTCATAATCAGTTGGTGTTGTATATGAAAATCACTGCTATGTGCCTCTCTTTATGCATCTTGGTTGAAAGATTATGATGACACATGATCTTGTCCCACATCAAGGCATCAAGAGAAATGAGATTTAAATATGGAAACTTTTCTCTTACCTCCCTTCAAGGCACATGTTCAAAATGAAAAATGTCCCTTCAAATACATTATAGTGAGATAATATTACTAAACAGTGGAATTTCTATATTTAGTTATAGGTCTTATTGTTATTAAGTTATAGAATATTAAATTTAATTTATGACCACTATAAAAACAATTGAATGTGTAAGAACCTTAGGGCAAAAAATTCATTTACCATTTCATTGTAATCTTCTATTTTATTTTTGAAACTCATTTTTCCTTGAATCGTTATTTCTTCCCTTCAATTTTGTCAAAATTTGTCCTTGAGATTTTACCAACTACGTTATTTTTAAAATACTTATGTTATTAGCAGTGCTTGATAATGGGCCGAACTGGTTGGGCAAGGCCCACCAAATATTTTCATTGGCATGGTGGGCCAAGGCCCAACAAATGTAGATATTTTAAGGGGCATCAATGAGCCTATCCTAACCATATTAATAAGCATAGCATCAGACTTTAAGGCCCAGAAGTAGGAAATGAGAAATTGACATTTTATTTCCAAATTCGGCATTCAATATTTAGGCACAATATAAGCCAATAACTAATTAATTCAATTCTTTCAATTAGTTGCCCATTTTATTTGAGGTTAATAGTTAAGTCCGATATTTTAGACTTCACTATTTTGTGAAATTTAATATATGTTATATACTTATGTGGACTTTGTGATATTTTAATTGAATCAAGTGCAATTATGATTGTCAAATTAAAAGAAGATGGGTGGATAAAGTGGGTAAACTGTAAACCCTAAAACCACGCACCACTCTTTGATAAGATGATGAGAAGTGGATAGAGTGCCCTAATCAAATGCACTCCAAGCCCACCCATGAACTTGGCGAGGATATATTCCTATGGCTCCAAGTTTATGCTTTAAACCCAATTTTCAGCACTCAAGTCTAGCTTGGACTTTAAAACTCACCGTAGGAATGTACAAGAAATCAATAATTATTTATTTATTTTAACTATTTTACTCATCTTCATTCTTTTTCTATAATTTATCATATGAAATTCAAGTAAGTATATTGAAATTATTGAAAATTCATATATAAAAAAAATTTAATGAATATGTTATTTACATCACAAGTTAAAATTTTTTAGCACAGTGAATATGAACCAATTTTAAAGTTATACTAAAATGGCAATTTTAAGTTTAATAAAATAAGGAAACCAAGGATTATATCTCTTTTGTTCAAAATTGACTTTCCAAATTGTGTAGTTTGTGGCTTAATAGTTTAATTATCCTGTATAATATGAGAAGTCAGAGTTTCGAGCCTTAATGGACTTCGTGTGTGTGTGTGTGTGTTTAAATTTTAAAAAAAAAATCAATTTTCTGAATTGGCTAAAATTTACAACTTGAAAGTACCAATGACATTAGTTTCACATATAAAGTACTAGTATGTAACCAGTGCAATGCACTCAAAATAATTCTAAAATTGAAATAATTTATTTTATTTCATATAATTAAAACATAAGTTGTCGTTATTTTTAACACTTAATGAAAGAAAATCTAATACTAATTAAATAAAAAATAAATATTTCAATTAAAATTATTATGCTTGAAGATAATTTATACTTAAATAAGTTATAGAATATCAAAAATTACAAACTCTAAGTTTATAAATCATATAGAAATTTATAAAATGATAAAATATAAAAAAAATAAAACAATTAAGAAAATAAAAATAGCGTAGAATATTTTACTAAATACACTTTTTAAATTATATATATTTATACTTTTATATTTTGATATGACAGATAAGCAAATGAATTTTTTTTTTAAATATACAGCTTTTTTGTTTGATTTATTAATAATTTGAAAGTTACTGTTACATTTTCATGACCTTTGAGAGTTTTAAATGTTAAATATTTTTTGTTAGAGTAAATATACTCTTTGTACTTTATCTATGAAAATATACATGAGGTTATTAAATTTGATTACTAATTTAATTAATAGTTTGTAACATATAATTTTATAAGCTAAAATATCTCTTAATATCCATGTAACTCTAATAAGTAAAATTTATTTATTTTTATTTATATATGTAATCATTTTATTATTTTTTAAATTATCAATTAACATATATTATGTACTTGAATAACATAATAAATAAATTTCTAATATTCAATTCAAAGTAAAATATCCATTTCTCATAAGTTTCTTTTATAAGTATATAAAAATGTATGACTAATTAAATGGATACTTACTTTTATTCAAACTTTTTTGATCTCACATCATTAATCCATATAAAAATATTTTTATGAATTAATATAAACAAAAATATTAAAATAAATGTACGCTATATAATTATAAAATAGAGTAATTAAATATATTAAAAATATAAAAATAATATCATTTTGCTATTTAAGTATTCATTCATCAAACTTTCAAAAAAATTCAACTTTGTCAACTATATATATTTCCCATATAAAAGAATTTATTTTAATTATTTGAAACTGAGTTCTCCATGATTATATTGCTAAAAAATAAAAATGATTAAAAACATTACAAAACTAAAGTTCAATGTTCATAGTTGTTGTAGAAAGTAATTATTTATATTTCAAACAAATTTTTCAATGAAATTATTATATTCTGTATATAGTTTTGTCTAAAATTATTTGAAATCTCTAAAAAATATTTTTATAAAATTAAATTTTAAAGACTTTGATTATATATCAATTAGTTTATAATTATTCATTTGATATTTTACATAAATATTTGTATCTCTTTCATAGACCTGGCAATTTGGTACCCACGGAAAATTCAATGATGGATAACAACGGATTGGGTAAATTTACCTATTTTTTATTGGGTATGAGGTAGAGGACCCATTACCTATCCTCATGGATAATGGGTAACCCGTGGTACCTGTAACTTTTTTTTTAATATTTGAAGATAAATTAAAATCTAACTTATAACTTACACGATATTATTCAAATATTAACTAAATAAAACTTAACAAAAAAAGACTACAAAATTCAAACATTAAATTGAACAAATACCTAAAGCATATTAATAAGATTGCAATTTAAAATTTACATCTTAAGTATTCAAAATCTACCAAATTTAAAGCACATCACATTCAAAAGTTCAAACTTAAATTTCATTACATGCCAAAAATTTTTGAATTGAAAATATAAATATCAATCAAATATTGTTGTCCTTGTGGAAGAAGATGTTGCATTCATTGGAATAAATATTTATATGTAAATAAATATTATATATATAAAAAAATTATAAGTATGGGTTACCCATGGGTACTCGTGGGCCAGGCCAAAAAGCAGCAAGTAAATTGGGTTCGGGTAAAATTACCTATAATTTTTTGGATTGAAAAAGTAAAGCCCATTACCCGTATTTTTTTGGGTACCCACGAGTATGGATTAAAATTGCCAAGTTTACAGTCTTTCATAAGCAACAAATAAATTGTAAAAATTTTTAAATAAGTCACGATATTAAAAAATGATTATGATTGTTATGTGTCTTAATTTTACTTTTAAAGTGTATTTAATATAAATTATGTAAAAGCTGTATATTGATTTAAATTCCAAATTGTCTAGAAAATAGTTATTTTCTAAAGAAATATAAGAATTTATTTGAATAAATGATTGAAAATTTTTTATTTATTTAATAATTTTTTTATTAGAAATAATTGAATATTGTATTACTTCAACTAAAACTAAAGTGATTATATCTAAATAAATATAAAAGAATTAATTAAGTGTGAAAATTTTATTGTTGTTTTGAAATAACTTTGTTATCAACTACTTTTATTGGATAAATGTTATGTTTTTTTTGGATAAAAATCTATAATTAAATTATAAAAAAATCTAACTCTTTAAATAAAATTTATTGGAGCTCAAATTTATTTTGTAATTTCAGTACTTTATATATCTATTTAATTTTGTATAGTTAATATTATCAAAGTGAATATAAATTACTGAATATGAAATATATCAATTGTGAAAAGTATCTACTTAGCAATAAAATTTTTATTTTTGGCTGTATATAAATATTTTTTTATTGAAAAGAAATAAAATAATTTTCTTATAAAAATATTATAATAAGTAAAAGTTCAACCAATCAAAATAAATTTATCAGAGCAAATGATAATATATACAAAAAAATAAAAAAATTTCTTTCTTATATGTACATAATTAGAAAGGGGTGAATCAAGTGCTAATACATCTAATGAATATTTTATAGAAAAATTTTCTTCATTCATTTTATAAGAAAATTGAAATAAATATTTTTAAATATTTCATAATATCACATTGTTTGAGATACATTAAATAAATATGAAGTATATATATTTTTATCTAGATAAATCAAGAAAGCTAAAACTAAAATAATAGTAAAATAAAATTTTAATATTAAATATAAATTCTTATATATCATAAAAAACTATTTAAAAATAATACTCAAAATAAATGTAAAAATATAATTAATTGAAATAAAAAATACTACATGCCGATGTTTTTAAGTAATATAAAAATTACAATACTAAGCTGGCCATAAGAACTTTAATTTTAAATAAATATTAAGAAAATAATAAAGTAATAACATTGATAAAATATTTAAATATATTAGAAAACTATCTAATTAATTCATAAAATAATATAAAAATGTGTTATCAAAAAAATATTAAAAGTGTTCTACAAAATGAACTTAAATTAATTAAAAAGAAAAAATTTACTATATTATTCTAATTGGGGAAATAGGTCCTACAACTAAAAATATAGAATTGTACTATGAACAATGTGGAAATAAAATATAAAAAGAATAATTGTAGAATGACAAAATTTACACATAAATTAAATAATATATTTATCCATTAATCTTGTGATATTTGTAGGATACAAACTTGTGATAAGAGTACTCAATATGGGGCTTATAAAATATTTTTTAAATTATAAACTTATTTAGTGAGATAATAATATGATTATAGATATTTTTTGAATTATCTTATGAGATAGAAATCTATATTGCGACTATGGATAAACACAACATGATATTTTAGTTATAATAGATAAGTTAATCGTGTTAGAATAAAAAATAAAAGTAAATAAACAACCAATTAAAAATTTTCAATTGAATTAAAAAACTCAAAATTTTAAGAATTTGACATGTGGACAAAATTGCATAATTTAGAATCAAAATTACACAATTAGAGAAGTACAAAATTATGCTATATAATAGTACTAGCATCATGCCAATGATATGAATGGATTTTTTTAAAGTACTTATTAATGTTATTATAAATTATAGGCATAATTAACAAATAATATAAAAATTAAAATATTGCAAAAAATTGGAAGTAATGAATAAAATTAGATGTTACCCCTACATATCAAAATTTAGCATGTAAAAGCTTGAACATGTAAAGACATCAAAGAATATGAAATCTTATATATACAAGATGTCATGGAAAAAGAACCTCAAAATTATTCAGTCAGAAGTTAAAAGAATTCACAACTTCTAAAAATAAAATTCTATGAGCAAGATTATAATGTATCAAAAGAAAAAAATGCAGAAAGTATTATGCAACAAAAAACTAAAAGATAGTTGCATTAGAAAATAAAAATAAGAATTATAGAGAACAAGATTAATAGGAGTTGTTAGAAAGACTACTCTAAACTATACCCTAAACTAAAAAGATGATGACTATATATTAATTTAAAACTTAAAATATGGAGAATTAGATAATAGAATACAAAACAATTAAAAGAATATTATGTTGTTTTAATTTTGGTTAAAAGATCAACCAAATCAAGACTAAACTATGATAGTATGATAAAAATAAAAAAAATAAAAAAAATTAAAGAATCAAAATAAATCTATAAAATAATTATAAAGCTAAAATTGATATTAGAGTATAAGTTAATAAGATAACATTTTACTTTGATTCATTTAATTGTTATCAAGTGAAATAGTATGGCATCCCTTATGATAGCTAAAAATAATAATAGATAAATAAAGTAATTATAAATTCAAAATTATTTTTAAATAGGAATTAATGAGAGATATGATGATTAAATTAGATTGCAAAAAATGGACGCAATGAATTATTATGTTAATTAGCAAAATTTCTTTGTATATATTTATATATTAATTTTAAAAAAATAAAATTTTATACATTTTGATGAATTAAATTATAAAGTTAAAAAATTAATGGGAATATTTTTCTATTGATATTACCATTTCATAATTTTTCAAAATGGATCAAGATTGATTTAAAAAATATATACTGATAAAGTAGTATAAAATCTTTTTAAGAAAAGTTCAAATTATACATATTTGTAAATATATAATTGCATATACATGAGTAATAACTAAAAACTGACAGGCTTTTAAAATTATAAATATTCAAAGACTCAAAATTTTAAAAATATTAATATCAAAAAATAGATCTCATGCTATAAAATTTGATGAACAGAAAAGATATTCTAAAAATCAAAATTTAACAGCTATACTAATAACTTAATGAAAGAATGAATAGAGAGATACTAAATGTACAATAACTCAAATAACAGTAAAAAAATTAACAGACAAAATTTATCAATAACTGAAGAGAAAAATATAGCTATTAGAAAAGAAATAAATTACAAAAATATTAAAAATAATGAATCTCTTTTTGCAAAATTGTAAAACTAAATAAACAAAGATAGAATTTAGAAAATAAAAATTAAATGAACTAATTGATAACTTGAACAAAGTATCAAATAAAAAGATATAAACAATATAAAATTTTAATAACACATAAAGACTAAATGATAGACTCTATTCATGGTTGGTGAAAAACTTGTCGGCAATAAAATTTCAAAATCTCTTAATTGCATCATGTAATATAACAAAGCTAAACGAACAAAAACAAAATCACAATAGTGAAACAAAATAAATAAATTAATAAATTAAAGAATGAAATAGTGAGGCATGCAAAGAGAAAGGGGAAAACATGCTGAATAATTGAGAATATTAATAAAGCGGCTTCCAAAGTATTCTATATATAGTGGTTTAAAAATAAATTAGTTATTTAAGATAAGGAAAAAGCTATGAAAAACTTATTGAATTATAGAATTTGAATGATTAAGGAATCTTCTACAAATTGACATAGAGATGAAAAAAAATTTGTAGATAGCATGCGATTATTTTCAGATATGATAGGTGAATAAAGAAAGATTTGTTCTAATAAAAATAAAAAAGATTTCAAAAATTTAGATATCTTTAAATGGCATAAATAATATCAAATTTAATAATCAAAAACTAATTTTTAAATATAATTAAAAAAATTCAAAATTTCTGAAAATACAGAATTTGACTATAATTGTGCAATTATGGATTCACACCATTGTGTTATATATAATAATATAAATAGATAGATAAATGAGATGAAATATTTAAAAGATTAAGGCCCATTTCATTTCATTTTCAAACTCTATTTTTATATTTTTTATTATTTTAAAAATAAAATATATTATTTTTTATTTTCATTCAATATTATTTTTATTTTTAAAGTATATTTTTCAATAATTTATATATTTTTCATCAATAGCATATATATCTTCTTTTTTCATTCAAATATTTTTATTTTTTTCTACCTACAACTTATTAAATCCAATATAATCATTACTTTTTCAACAATATTCAATTCAAATAAAAACTCATTTTTAACTAATTTTCACTAACTACTTTTCAACACGTTGAAAATGATGCAAATGAAAATTACAAATGAAAACAAAATCAAATGAGCCCTTAATACTTATTATCAGCATAATTTTGGATTTGGTTCTTTTAAACTTGAGTAGGTTGATGAAAGTGTCTGGTAAATTAAGTTATTTTAACAAAACCAAGCTTATAACTTGTTAAATAACATTATATTATAAATGCTCCCAATTACTCATTTTATAGGTGCATTTAGTCTCTCTCAAAACTTACATAACTCGTATACTAATAGGAAAATTAGTGTTTTTGTTGAACAACTCTTAATGACCCTAATTTGTCTTTGTAATTTCATGATTTTTTTTTTTTTGATAATTTGTAATTCCATGATGTTGATATATGTTTTGAATTGATTTGACTCATTAAAAACTAATCCAACCCAAATTAAATTATTTAGAAATAATGAGTTTGGGTTTTGACAACTTAAATCACCTTTCATGATTAAAAAAGTGTTTGACTAAATTTATTTAAAACGTCTTATAAACTTCTATATCTTATAAAATGTTCTCAAAACATATAAGATGCTAAATTTTTTTTCTTAAAAATAAGTTCCTAAAATATTTGGATAAAATAAGATTTTGAAGTATACAAGATGTTAGTAATGGTAAATTTGTAATTAATATCATTTAAATTAATAGAATTTGTTAAAATCTTAAAAATAAGTTAGAAACTCCTCACTTTTTTTTTTTTAAAAAAGAGCTTATAGGCTCCTAATATCTTATTTTAAAAGTTTATAAATTCTTCTTTGAAAATTTTTACACAAAATAAGATGTTCAAACGTCTTATAAGATATTTTGAGAGATATATAAGTTCACTCGAACACCCACTAAAAACAATATCTTTTCCCAAACCAGACAAGATTATAACTAACTTATAAATAAATTATGCATGAAATTGCATCATTTTTGCCTATTTCCACGTCTAAACCCTTACTTAGTTGGTCTTCTTGTAAAATGACAAATGGAGTGTAGAATGCCCCTTTTTCTTCTATCCACATAATTTCTGACTATTTAATTTCTTACATTATGCTAGATTTAAGAATTTTGATGAGAAAAGAATAATTTTTACGGAAAAAAAAGTAAAATAAAAAAATATAAAATCTCAAATTTATTTGATTGTTAAAGAAAAGAATTGAAAGAAAATGGGTAATGAATGTCTTTCGAGGGAGAGGAAGGGAGTTAAATAAGATTTTCCCTCATTTTTCTCATCATTTTGTAAGGAAAATTCATTTCTTCCAACACATTATATTTTCTTCTAAGTTTTTTTTTTCTATAATATTTCTTTTACCAACCAAACAATAAAAATTATTTCTCATTGCATTTTTTTTCTTTTTCTTATCGAAATCTTTAAAGCAAACATACTGTTAAAGTATTTTTCTCAATTAAAACAATGATGTAATGTCATAATTCAACTTTGTTACTATATTGAAAGGTGAAACTACAAAAATACACACACAAAAAAAAAATCTTATTTATTTTTTCAAATTTATATTTAATACTTGGTAATCTCTTTGAATGATAAACATGGGGCATGCTTGATGTTGACTAATAGTCCAAATTCCAAACTCCAATATTGCCTAATTGCATGTTTGATAGGGAATACAAGTATAGTGGGTCGGTCCATATTTAGTACACAGTCCGACACTGTGTACGCGAATAGCCACTACTACAATAGCAGGGCAAGGGGTGTCGGCCAATCTGGTGATGTGATATTTGCCATTGCTGTCCTACAATTTTTGAAGCACTTTTACACATTTGCCCTCGATTAATTGAT
>JACGDI010005306.1:44121-77717 GCA_014898725.1 Jacaranda copaia
GTTCTTATAATAATAATTCTTATAAATTATTTCTAATAATAATAATTTAATAATTGCATTAGTCTTTAATTCTTATAATAATATTCCTTTAAAATTCTTTTAATAGTTGAAAATTTAGGTACTTCTATATAAAATTATTAATTATACACTTTTAATTTATATTATTAATTTTTAATTTTTTTAGTTTTATGTACATAATATAGAATTATTTATATGATATAATTCTTTAAGAGAATTTTTTATGTATTTTTTTTATTACAAAGGAGTTTTATGCTCATTTCAATTTTCATAGGGGTGTAAATAGCAATTCACCCCAAAAAAATTATATTTGAAATACGGGCTATTTAAGTTGACTATAACTTGAAAGCATATGATTCGAAAGGACATAATATTGCATTGCCAAGGATAAATTAATAAAAATAATATTAACAATAAATATTAAATACATTATATGATATTATAAAAATTTAAATAGTATTTAACATATATAAATCTCTTTTATTAAATAAAATAATAAATAATTTAATATTATATAATTACCTATTAGTACAATAATTACTGACACAACAATAAGTGCCTCATCTACCCAGGTGCAGAGAATAGTTCACCTACCAATGCCACAATAATTGATGGGTAAGTGGTAACTTCACCTAAAGCTGAGGTACATGTCAATTGTGCGGGACCCAGGAAAAAAAAACTTTCACGTGGTTTTTTCACCAATAATGCTCTTGTCCTTTTTTACATAATTGATTGCGCACGGAGATGAATTTAGGTTCTCTTTTTATAAATCAATAAAATGGTAGAATTTTATTTTTGGATTGTGGCCATGTGGAATTAGTGCTTGATTTTTTTTAAAAAAAGTGATTGTACGGATTTTTTTCCTTAAAGAATTGATTTTTATATTAATTTAATTCTTATTAGACTTGAGCCCATTTAAATTGTGAAGCTCATTTTGAGTAGATTTTCTTTTTATTTAATGAATTTGATTTTCTTTTATTTTTACATTTAGCCCTTGAGTTCTTAATTTTATTATATTAATAATAAATCACAAAATAAGATGCAATATGGCATGATTTTCTATCAAAACAAAAACAAGAATCATGCATCAATTGATATACTATAGTTTTCTTTTTTTCTTTTAAATTACAAAAAATAATTTATCTCCACGTTTACAAATTTTGTATATGTATGTGATGTGAAAAAATTAAATAATAAAAATTATGTTACACATGTGAAGAAATTTATAGGATGCTGATTTGATATATTTTTTGTATTTTCATACAAAATTATATTTTATATACACATAATATATATATATATATATTTATGAACTACAATATAAATTAAAATAGAAAATAAAAATATAACAAAACGATACAACAGAGAACAAAAATGGATACCCAACCAATTAAAAAAATACTGATTCTTGAGATCCCAAGTATAATTATTTTGAAATTGTTGAACCAAAGAATATCCCAAATGCAAACAAACTTTTTTAAAAGAAAAATCAACATTTGTTCTGCTAAGAAAATGAAAAAAAAAAGAAAAAAGAAAAAAGCCAAACCAGTTGTGATCACGTGGGCCACTAGATTACTACTAACTCTAATTCATTAGGTTAAAAGGGCAAAAGCCAAAAAGTAAACAAACCAATCAAGAGTCAACATGTGCACCAGACTAGAGACCAGTCACCACGTTCGGATTCCCCATCAATACATTTCTGACAAATATCTTTATACTTTAGTTGGTAGTGGTACATTTTCCACCAATTTTGTCGTTTTATTATTATTTTTCTTACATGTGGGGTAGTATAAAATGTTGTGCCAAAAGTCCAGCTCATTTTGCGTTACAAGAAAGCAGATCAAGAAAAAAGTTGTATGCAACCCCAATGGCAGTCAACAGTTTCTTCTTCCAGCTCCTCATCCTCGCCTCCATCTTCGCCATCTGCAGATCTGTAAGTGTTTCTTTCTTCAATCACATTTAAGTTTTGTGCATATTTCTAAAGTTTTTGTGCTTAAAACGTGGGAAAAATGTAGGATGATGTAGATTGTGTTTACACGATTTATGTAAAGACGGGCTCAATCATAAAGGCAGGGACGGACGCTAACATCACCTTAAGTCTATACAGTGCAAATGGTTATGGAATTAGGATCAACAATCTGGTGTCGTGGGGTGGGATTATGGGCCCGGGACATGACTACTTCGAAAGGGGAAACACTGATATCTTCAGTGGACGAGGGCCTTGTTTGAAAGAGTCTATTTGTAAGATGAACCTCACATCTGATGGAACGGGTCCGCATCCTGGATGGTACTGTAACTACGTTGAGGTGACCAGCACTGGGCTTGACAAGCAGTGCTCTCAGATACATTTCAAGGTGAATCAATGGCTGGCCACTGATGCGCCGCCGTATGATCTCACTGCTATTAGGAGCTCCTGTACAGACGATGGCAAGAAGCCTGTTATGCACAGTTCAGATTTGTCTGTGGTTTCTGTGATGTAAAAGTTCCTCGAGCTCTATTAGGGTTGGAGATCTGGCCCTCAGTTTTCAGGCTTCCAGCTTTTCCCTTTGAACCTTGTATCACTTTGAGTGTAGTTCCTATAGCGTGAACGCTGTAAAGGAAGTAGATCAAATAAATGGGGAAGCACTGTAATACCCTTTTTATCAAAAAGGGCATCATCATGTTTTAATGAATAAAATTAACTTATCTATTTTCCTCTATTTTATTTTTCTTGGAGTATCTTCTTTATTTTTTTCTTTCTTTTTTTTTTTGTTTCGGCTTTATTGAATTAAAATATCATTTGTTTGTTAGTACAAATTGAGTTAATCGCTCCTCCATTGAATTTCACTTTCAATGCTTGTACAATATTTAGGCCATATTTGATTCAAAATATTAATACTAGTAAAAATTTAAATATAAGGTGATTAAAATGAAATTAACAAATTTATGATGCTATTTGACATTAAAAATTGAACTATTGACTTGCCACTATTAACTTTCTTAATTGCGTTTGAACATTTGATATGTAATATTAAGCTTTAAAATTACTTATTCGCTCTTGCAAAAATAAATATTTAGGAATTAAGGATTGTAGTATCTAAGAACATACTTGTAATATATTCAATGATTTAAGGGTAAAGATGATATTTTAAAGAGAAAATAAAAAAAATAAAAATAAGGAGTGTGATTACACAATCACACCCTAATAATTGAGATTGCAATATACCTTAATTAAAGTTACAGTGATAGGCGTAGGAAAAATTTCAAGCAAACCTGCATCCCCTATGGAGGACATCAAAAAGGTTATTATTCCACATTAAGCACCTCAATTTCATATTATTATCAAGCACCAAACAGCTCCCAAAGAGATTAAAAAATACTTGTTTACATATGTTAAATTGATGTCATGTAACAATACTATGTTTTACTAACAAGATATACTTTTGTCCTTAACGTGGGAACACACATGTTTCGTATTAGACTGTAAGAATAGTATTATGTCAGTAGACTTTACTTTTTAATAATTGTAGTGTAATTTTTACATATATATAATATTACACATATTTCAAATCGAACTATAAAAATAACACTACATCAATAGTAAAACTTACAATGTACTATGTATGGTATAGTTCTTACATCATCTATGAATTTGTACCTATTTCATATTTACTTGTGAAAATCATGTCATGACCACAAAATGAAATTTAAATTGTACTGGCACGGTAATTTTTATTCTCAGAATGAAACTACACGTTTCACATTACATCAATAGTAAGATCCACAAAGTTGCCAACATGTCATATATTTACCTTTAGAATGAAACTACATGCATTTCTTATTAGATTGTTAGAATGGTCTCATGTCTTTAATCAAATTTATACTGTATTGACATGATATATCTTTATATTTAATTTAAAACTACATGTGTTTTATATTAAATTGTAGAAACAATGTCATATTAGTAATGAAACTTACATTAACTATTATTATTATAATTATCAAACAAGCAACTATTCTATGTTTTTTGTCCATGCATATGTCCAATTCAATGTAATTCCTAAAGTTCGTAGTTATTGTTGGCCTTTGTAGGCAGGCCTACTGCCTTTTTACAAAGAAATGAAGAATAAATAAAGGGTCAGCTTATTTTGTTTTTTACTTTCTTGCCCCTCCACAAGGGGTAAGTATGCAAGAAAATGGGTTCTTAATGGATTTGATTCATCTTAGATTTGTTTGTCTCGACCTTAAGTTCATTAATTTAAGTCATAATGAATATGAAAATTATTATAAATATTTTTATATTTACCAACTTTTGGCTAAATAATATGATATATGTTTAGATTGAATTCAAATTTATCCTACACTTGTAATTAGAGGATGAAGTCTGAATGTATGATTCTCATTCTTATCCTCCTGTCCACATGTCTATTTTTAAGGACAAAATCCCCTATTAAGTACATGATCATGAGGTAATTCCTCAAAACAATTGAACTTTTATACCTAGTTGCTTATCTAATCATAATCAATTGTTGTTGTTTATGAGAACGCTACTATGTGCCTCTTTTATGCACATTGATTGAAAGTTATGATGATACATGATCTTATCCCATATCGAGAAATCGAGAGGAATGATATTTAAATATAGAAACCTTTCTCTCACCTCCCTCCAAGGCACATGCTCAAAACAAGAAATATTCCTTCAAATACGTGATGCTGAGGCAATATTACCAAATGGCACAATTTCTTTATTTAGTGACAGTTCTATACTTAGCGATAGATTTGATCATTATTAAATTATAGAATATTAAATTTAATTTCTAGCCACTATACAAAACAAATGAATGTTTAAGAATCTTAGGACAGAAAATTCATTTACCATCTCACTAAAATCTTCTATTTTATTTTTGGATCTCATTTTTCCTTGATTCGTTATTTCTTCCCTTCAAGCTTGTCAAAATTAGTCCTTGAGATTTTACCAACCACTTTATTTTTGAAATACTTAGGCAATGTTTGGTTATATTTTTTGTGTAATTTTAATATGTGTTTTGAGAAAATAAATGTTAAAAGTGATATTGGAGAATGTGAAAGTTGTATTGAAGAATGTAATAGACTTTTGGTTATATTTGAAGAATAGTTAAAAATTGATTTTGGAAAGTTTTGGTATATGTGTTTATATTTTGGAGGGAGATATCTTTTATTGCAGCAGTTAAATCAATACTTCTTTGTTAAGTTTTTGGATTGAAAGTAAAATTGAGTAATTTTTTTATTATTAAAATAATAATAAAATATATATAATGTGTATATATAATATATGTATGTATATATTGGAAAAAGGAGAAGTTTTGGGGATAATGAAATATATGAAAGGGTGTTTTGGAAAAACTTTTTTGAGTATTTTGAAGGGAAAATGAGAGTATGTTTAGTTATATTTCCCCAAAATAATTTTGTTTCGAGGTAAAAAAACAAACATTTCCTTATGCTAATTGTACTAGTTAGGGCTGTCAATAGAGTAGATTTTAATCCAAATTTGATTTGATTATTTAGGATTTTTAACTTATAAAAGATTCGACGGATGTGATCCGATTAAAAAAGTTCAAAATCCGAATTAAATAGAGCGAATATGGATATAATTCGATCCGATCCATTAATAATTCGAATCTGAATATATTTAATATTATACACATATAATATTACACACATATATATACACATAGTCCTATAGTAATGCCAAAGTATATATTTGAATGAAAGAAGTAATCAACTCTTGTGCAATATATGACATCATGTATTTTTCATATAAATTGTTAGATTTTGAGCTTAAATACATCAAATTATATCACTTATTTTTTAATTTTTATAACAAAAAATTATATGGGAAGAATAATGAGTAAGAACCGAATGCCATTATATAGCAAGAATGTAATACAAATCTCGATTTAATTAGAATGAATTTCTTTTTTATAGAATTTTGAGTTTATAGTTAATTGATTAAGAATCGTGTATAACTATGTATTTATAATATCAAATAAGTATTATTATTGGCAATTGAATCTAAAATGTAATGATATGGTAAATGAATGTGATTGAGTTAAATTTTATTGTTGCTTTTAAGTGATCAATATACTTGAAAATTTATTCATTAATTTGTTGTATATTTTTTTTAAGGATAAACGTTTTGAATTTAGACTCCACTAAATTTTTAGAAAAATAATAAATATATGATAATTTTTGAAATATTCAAATTTGAGTTTTTTTGGATATTTGACGAATATCCGACATTTATTTAAATTCAGATATGGTTATACCAACTACAAATCTGATAGATCTTGGCTCGGATTTGGATCTAGTATATTACTTTTAAATTCGAACTTGAAATATTCAAATTTGAGTTTTTTTGGATATTTGACAAATATCCGATATTTATTTAAATTCAGATATGGTTATACCAACTACAAATCCGATAGATCTTGGCTCGAATTTGGATCTAGTATATTACTTTCAAATTTAAACTTGAATCTAGCATGATCCAGTCCGAATCCTACTCATTGACAACTCTAGTACCAGTAGTGCTTGATTATGGGCCAAGCTGGGTGGGCAAGGCCCAACAATACATTTGCATTGCCATGGTGGGCCAAGGCCCAACAAGTGGAGATAGCTAAGGACCGTGGATGAGCTGATCCTATCCATATTAATAAGCACAACAGAAGACTTTAAGGTAGGGCTATCAGTGGATCAGATTTTAATTTGAATCCAATTTGAATTGAATGCAAAATTTAAGATTTTTATTCTATTATAAAATCCAATCGATCAAATCCGATTATAAATATCTGTAATTTAAAATAAGTGGATTGAATATGAAATTAAGCAACCTGACCTGTTAAATATTCGAATTCGAACTTTAATAATTTGTTATTAAATTAATACTCTTATATATAATGTTAATAAAGATTTTAAAATAAAAATTGCATATTATATTGACTTAATATCTATTTTAACGTCTATATTATGCTATTAACATTGAGTCTTTAGCCACAAAAATAAGAGGAATACTGATAAAATATCAAATATAATAGTGTATAATAGTTCATGTATGCATTAAGGGTTTAGTATTCAAACATTTAACTTTTGGATTAATATATAATAAAAAGTTATTAAAAATTTAAATATGATATAAATTTACTTTATAAATACAATATTTTTATACAATCTAAAAAAAAAAATATTAGATCGGATCTATTTTTTTTATCCAATTTCGGCTATCAATCAAATTCAAATATGCTACTAACTAACATAAATCCTATAGATATCGGAACAAATTCAAATGTAAATTTTGATAACTAAATTTAAATTCGAATATAACTAATTTCATTCAAATCCGACCCATTACCTTAAGGCCCAAAATAAAGAAATACGTTCAACTACAGCCCAATTCCCTCTTGTAATAGGCAGTCGATGCCCTTGTCTAAAAGGTACATGAGGCATTCTTCGATTGTAGGTTTAATTCCATTCTCAAGCGGCGTTCTTATTTTAAGTCATATTTTTTTAGTAGTTTCTGAATTTTCAACTTGTTTTCTAATTTAAGTATTAAAGGATAACTAGTACTTCATGAATTTTTTATTATTTTCTAACTGTGTTTATAAAAAAATCATGATTTTAATGAGAGATTTCTCGATGTCAAAAGCAACCGACACATTCAGTACAAAAAAATATTAAGAATTATTATCTTACCTAATTCTAAGCCAAAAGAGAAAATTCTAATCAACCACGTTTTTCTTTTGGTGAATAAAGCCCCTAAAGTGGACAAAGAAAAGAAAAATTAATCCTATACAGCGAGAGACCTGGTTAGTTATGCTACACATATTTATTTCATTATCCTTATAAATAGTTGTTGAGAATTATTAAGTTTGAATTGTAGGTCTAAAATCTATTAAACAAAATGTTCAAAGGATAGAGTATAACTAAAATTGACTTTTGAACAAAAATGGGCACACAATAACTAAAATTTTTCATAATGTTCTAAATTCATAACTTTTATTTTAAGAATAAAAAATTTCCTTTCAAAGGCAACAAATTAGTAACACTGATATGTAATTTTTTAGAATATTTTCTAACAAGACCATCCAAAACATTCAAATGCACTGACATAACTAAAAATCTAACAAATATCTTGTCACATTTCTTATCAGATTGTTAGAATGATCTTACATCTTTAATCAAATTTATACAATTATATTGTATTAATACAATATATTTTTACATTTAGTATAAAACTACATGTGTATTAAATTGTAGAAATAATATCGTATTAGTAATGAAACTTACAATGCAATAATATCGTACGATGATTATACCTCTCAAACAAAATTTCACCTATCCATTATTATCATCATTGGACATGCAACTGTTCAATATTTTTTGTATATACATATCTCCAATTCAATGTAATTTTCTTAAGTTCATAGTTATAGCTGACTTTTTTGTTAGCAAGCCTGCTGCCTTTTTACAAAGAAATGAAGAGCAAATAAAGGATCAACTTACTATGTTTTTTACTTTCTTGCCCCTTCACAAGAGACAACTCAGTATACAAGAAAATAGGTTCTTAATGGATTTGATTCATCTTAGATTTATTTGCCTCGAACTCAAGTTAATTATTCAAGTCATAATGAATATGAAAATTACTATAAATATTTTTATATTTACCAACTTTTGGCAAAATTAAATGACATTATTAGATTGAATTCAAATTTGTCCTACACTTGTAATTGAAGGATGAAGTTTAAATGTAGGATTCTCTTTCTCATCCTCTGTCAAGGTGTCTTTTTTTAAGGACAAAATTCCTTTTTAAATATGTGACCATGGGGCAATTCCTCAAAATAATTAGACTTTTACATCTAGTTACATATCAAGTCATAATCAATTGTTGTTGTTTATGAAAACGCTGTTATGTGCCTCCTTTTAAGCATCTTGATTAAAAGATTATGATAATACATGATCTTATTCCACATCGAGGAATTAAGAGGAATGGGATTTAAATATAGAAACCTTTTTCTCACCTGCCTTCAAGGCACATATTCAAAACAAAAAATATCCCTTCAAATACGTCATGGTGAGAAAATATTACCAATTAGCTGCATTTTTATGTTTAGCGATGAGTTTTATTATTATTAAATTATAGAACATTAAATTTAATTTCTGGCCACTATAAAAACAAATGAATGTGTAAGAACCTTATGGCAAGAAATTTCATTTACCATTTTATTGTAATCTTCTATTTAGTTTTTGGAGCTCATTTTTCCTTGATTCATTGTTTCTTCCTTCAATATTATCAAAATTAGTCCTTGAGATTTTACCAACCATGTTATTTTTAAAGTACTTATGCTAATTATATTAGTAGTATTTGATTAAGGGCCAAGCTGGGTGGGCAAGGCCCAACAATACATTTGCATTGGCAGGTGGTCCAGGGCCCAACAAGTGGAGATATTTAAGGGCCAGGAATGAGCTAACCCTATCCATATTAATGAGCACGGCCAAAAACTTTAAGGCTCAGAGAATGAGTCCAACTATAGCTGAATTCCCTCTTCTAATGGGTAGTCGATGCTCTCATGTAAAAGGTATACAAGGCATTATTCTATAGTAAGTTTAATTCCATTCTTGAGCATTCGTATTCTAAGTCATATTTTTCTTTAAGCTAGGGTTTTTTTACTCCCAACTTCTTCTTATAATAAATATAGAATAATGGGTCTATTAAACTACGAATTACATAAAAGTTTGAGAGGCCACACGATGACATAGCAAATTCTTTCTTACAACATAACATTCTTCATCGTATTGCACTATTCTCCATTTTACGTTTCATAACTTTTATTTTTTTAATTTTGAACATTTTGGGGCTCGGTACATGTTACAAGCCCCTATATTGGTTGAAATTGACAAGTATCAAAAATAAAATCAGGAAATTATGGTTTGTTTCTTTGTTTAGATTTTGGGATAAATTGTGGAAAATATTTTGGAAGAATATATGGTTTTTGAGAAGTAGGGTTGGAGAATGTGATGGTTGGTTATTTGTGTTTTGGATGATAGGTGAAGAATATTTTGAAAAAAATTGTTTGTTTGGTAGTGACTAGTAACAAATTTTACTGTAAATGCCATACCAATCACTTTTTTATTAGGTTTTTAGGGGAAATAAATATTTTGATATTATTTATAAATGTATATAGAGTGTGTGATTGGTGTGTGTGTATTTGTAATGTTGAATTTCGGATAAGGTATTGGAGAATGGATTTTAGGGTGAACTTTTAAGCATATTTTGGGATTTGGAAAGTAAAATTTGACACTATGTTTGGTTTAAAGATTTTGATAAGGAAAGGAAACAGAGAAAAGAAAAAGGAAATAAAGAAATAAAAAATTTTAAATTTGTTTGGTTGTTAAAGAAAATAATGAAGAAAGGGATAGGGAAAAGAGGGTGAAGAATGTGTTGGAAAATAAGAGAGTTCAAATAAGCTTTTTCCTTCGTTGAGCCCAGTTGCACGAGCCTGTGGCCTTAACGACAGTGATGTGGGTGCCAAAACAACCTTGATTGTACCAATCATAATTCTAAATCGTGGGTGAGTTCGGGGCCGGGGGTATTCAAATCAAACTGGGGACAATCCTCTAGCCTAAAGTAATATATATATATATATATATATATAAAGGTTTTCCCTCATTTTGCTAACCATTTTGTGAGAAAAACTCATTTTTCCCAAAATTTTTTTTTTTAATATTTTCCTTACTAACCAAACAATCAAAAGCATTTTTCTTAGCATTTTCTTTTCTTTTCCTCTCCAAAATCCATGAACCAAACATAGTGCAAAGAATGTGATAATTTATTTTTTCAAATTTTGAGAATTGAAAAATATTGTGGAAAAATAATAACAAACAAACGCCCGTCTCTCAATTTTTAGAGTTGAACTAACCTACCATTTAGCCACACGTTTCTGCCACATGCTCAAATTATTGGATGGATACCATGTAAAATTCATGTTTTGATAAATTATTGAGATAGGGATTAAATATGGCAAATGGGTACTCGTGAATAGTTCAATAGCGGGTGACAATGGATTGAGTAAATTTATTTATAATAAAATTATCTATTTTTTATTATATACGAGATAGTAGACTCTTTACCTGTGACTATGAGTAATGGATAATCCATAGATACTCGTAAGAAATTTTTATTTTTATATTTAAAGAAAAATTAATATTTATTTTTTAATTATAGATTATTATTCAAGTATTACCTAAACAAAAATAATAAAAGACGCTACAAATTTCAAATATTATATTAAATAAGTATTTAAAGCATATTAAATATTTTAAAAACTATAGCTTAAATGTCTAAACATATGTTAAATTTAAGTTATATTACATTTTAAAGTTTAAATTAAAATCGCATTATATGTAAAAAAAAATGGAACTAAAAGTTTAAACACTACTTAAATATTGTTGATATCATTAAAAGAAAAAAAGTGTTATACCCTGTAAAGTAGATGAAAAAAATTGGAGAAAAAATTAAAATAAATATTTATATGATATATATCACTATTCATGATTTACCAGTGAATTGGGCCGAAAAATAGTGGGTAATTAAGCGACGGATAAAATTACCCTCATTTTATTGGATAGAAGAAATGAGACCCATTATCGATATTTTTTTGCGTACCCATAACCCATGGGTTTAGATAATTTTTGCTAGGTTTAATAGCAATGGCTTTTTTGCTTTTGGTTATAGTTCTACTTATATATCCTTAAAACATATTATTGGTACATCAATACTTTAATTATTCATTTTATAGGTATATTTTATTTAGCGTAATGTACTTACTTCTAATTTATCTTTTTTTCGGTTTATATACTAACTTAAAAATAGAATGATTTTTAGCTGGCCGGTCTAACCTTCAATATTGTAACTTAAGAATTATAATCCAAGGTTTGAATTGATATGACCCAATTTAAATCATTTCAACGCTGGACCATGAGATAATGATTTTCCCAACTCAAATCACCTTTGATGACTAAGGGCGCATTTGGTTTCATTTGCATAGCTTATTTTCATATTTTTTAGTATTTAAAAATAAAAAAACATCACTTTTTATATATTTTCATATGATATTATTTTTATTTTTATTTTTATTTTTAAAACACATTCTTATAATAACAAATATATTTCCTCTTTCTATTTTATTATCACTATTTTTCTCTACCTACAGTATACTAAATTCAAAATAGTCATTACTTATTCACTAATCTATCCGAATGCAAATTTATTTTCAACTTATTTCAACTAACTAGCTTTTCTAAATTTAAAAATAATGAAAATAAAAAATAGAATTCAAAAAAAAAAAAAAAAAAAAAAAAAAAAAAAACGAAACGGGCCTAAGATATCCAGATCGTTCCAAAATTCTTCTGATCAATTAAGACCGTTCCAAAATGACAAATGGAGTGTAGAATGCATCTATTTTCTTTTTTCCACTCCATTTCCAACAATATAATTACCTAAAACATTTTCATCATCAATTAAGTTTTTTTTTCTCACTATATTAAATGATAAGACTACAAAAACACAAAAAATCTTTAATTTATTTTTTTCAAATTTATATATAATAGCCCGTTTGGATATGTTTTCAAAGTCATTTTCTATTTTATGTCAAATTAAAAAAGTGAAAAGTTAGTTATAAGTTAAGGTTTGAAAATGAAATGTTGTTTGGATGTTTTGATCGTCAAACATGAAATGATTGTAAATTGTTGAAAATGAAATATATTTGGATATTGTATTTTTGTATTAAAAGTCGATAAGTCGTGCAAATGAGAATAAAGGAAAATAGAATGTGAACCTGGAAAGATAGTATAAAAGTGTGTTTGAAAAAATAATTTAAAAAGTATATATTTAAATGAAGAAGAAGTTGATAATTTTTTATTTTTATTTTTGAAAGAAAAAAAAATAGGGAGTGAAAACAAAACCAAAAAGGAAGTAAAACTTGGTAATAGTGTTATATTGAACATTTAATAAACATGGGAAAATAAATAGCCCTATCTACCCCACGTTTAGATGATTAGGTGACAATTATCGACGATAGGGATTTTTATTAGATCAAATTTATTCAATAAACTCGATGATTTGAATCAAATCAATTTAATTGGTTCGGATTGAATCAATTAATCAAGTTTAATTGAGTAAAACATGATCAAAATTAATTAATAATTGATTTTGAAGTTGGATTTGATTTTTGCATACCCGAACTGACCTGACTGACTCGACACAACCACCCAATTAAAAATTAAAATATAATATATATGTATATATTTTATTGGTCATATAGTATGTTAGTTTCAATATTTTGGTCATATAATATACTAGTTTCAATATTTTAGGCTTTGTTCTTATGTATTTTTTCAAAATATTTTTCAACTCCCCGAACAATTACAAAAAGTGTACACATTCTCCAATCATTCTCCCAAATACAAAAATTTTCTACCCAAAAAATCCCTCCCAAAACAATATTAAAATATAACATACCTACCCTATCCTACCTATATATATTACATTAAAAAATTCACAGTCATCATACAAACCCAACAAAAAATCAACTAATTTGACATATACAGTAAAATTTATCTCCCCCTCAAAATATAAAAGAACAAGCAACACATTCTCAATTCATATTTCATGTTTTCTCAAAACAAAAAAGAACGCTTAACACATTCTCCAAATTTTCTCCCAAAATATTTTTCAAAAAACAACCAAAATGCAAAAGAACATAGTCTTACCTACTTAAAATTGATTTTTTTAATTATTTCATTAATTGAAATGTAATACATAATCAAAGTAATATCTAATAAAATAAAAAATAAAACAATAAAATTGAAGAGGTATACCGACTATCCGATTTGAATCAACCCGATCTAAATTAAATTGATTTGATTTGAATTTGAAGATCCAATTTCATAAAATCTAATTCAATCAAATTAAATTTAATTGATTTGAACCAATTTTTCTTAAAAATTCGGCCGTGCCCGACCCAACGGAGGAAGACCCCTGGGCAAGTGGTAATTTCATCTAAGATTGAGGTCCATATATATCAATGTAACTTGTGAGTGGAACTAAAACAACATGTATCACGTGACTTCTCTTCTCCAAAATTCCTCATGTCGTTTACAATATATGGATCATAAATATCGCAATGACTTTGAGATTGAAAATTCGAACTTGTTAAGTGATAAACATATATCTAAGTCCAATCTTATAATGATTTTCTTCCAAAAACCAAAAAGAAAAACCTTGCATTAATTGGCATACTATAGTTTATTTTCTTAATTGAAAATTTTAATGTATTTCCATGTTTAAAAAAAATTATATATATATATATATATATCTATAGTGTGAAAATATCAAATAATATGAATCACGTCATGTAAGTAATGAAATTCACATGATGTTGAGTTAACATGATTTTTATATTTCCACAAAATTGTAAATTGCATGCATGTGAAATATATTTATATAATGAAATAAATAATATAATAAAATATTTAGAATGTTTTGTGAAAAAACTATTTGTTTGATTGTATTTTGAAAGATGTCACATTAGTAATTTTTTGTTGGGTTGACATGGTCAAAATTGATCTTGTAAAATTATTTATGCATGGGTGTATATAGACTGGGTAGGAGAGACAAAAAAGACAGGGTTAGATATTGAGGAATATGTAGGGAATGAATTGAAAAGATATCTTGAGCCTTTTTGGATCTATTTTGAAAATGAAATTAAAGAATATGTAATGCTTATTTGTTTGTATTATAAAAGTTGAAAAGTGAATTGAAAATGTGTAATCCAACATAGCGAAACAGATTCAAAAAAATATATCACCATTTCTTTTCCTTTCTTTAGAAAAAGAAAAAGAAAAGAAGTGGCCAAATGAGGTCTAATCACGCGGGCCACTACATTACTGCTGACTCTAATCCATCAAAAATATTTCAAACCAATCAGTATGTGCAATCGCCAATTCACCATGTCCAAATGCCCCATCCATACAATTTCTGACAAATATCTCTATTCTTTCATTTGGTACATTTTCCACCAAGTTTTTCGCTTTATTTTTTCCCCTCGCATGTAAAGTATTATATATTGTTGAGCTAAAAGTCCAGCTCGTTTTGCTTCACAGGAAGGCAGATCAAGAAAAAAGTTGTATCCAATCCCAATGGCAGTCGTCCGCCTCTTTTTCCATCTCCTCATCCTTTCCTCCATCTTCGTCATCTGCAGATCTGTAAGGCTTTCTTTCTTCAATTACATCTCATAATTATCGAATTCAAATTTTATACACCAACAAAAAATTAATCAAGGATGACCCATTTAATTTTTGTGCATATTATCTATATTTTTTACGCTCAAAATGAGGGGAAAATGTAGGATGATCCAGATTGTGTTTACACGGTGTATGTAAGGACGGGCTCAATCATAAAAGGAGGGACGGATGCTAACATCAGCTTAAGTCTGTACGCGGCAAATGATTATGGAATTAGAATCAACAATTTGGTGTCATGGGGTGGGCTTATGGGCCCAAGACACAACTACTTCGAAAGGGGAAACCTTGATATATTCAGCGGACGAGGCCCGTGCTTGACTGGGTCTATTTGTAAGATGAACCTCACATCTGACGGAACAGGTGCGCATCATGGATGGTACTGTGACTATGTCGAGTTGACCACCACTGGGGTCAACAAACAGTGTGCTCAGATACGGTTCAAGGTGGATCAATGGCTGGCCACTGATGCGTCGCCGTATGAGCTCACTGCCATCAGGAACTCTTGTTCGTCCGATGGCAAGAAGCCTATGATGCATGGTTCAGATTTGTCTATGGTTTCTATGATGTAGAAGTTGTTCGGGCTCTATTTAGGTTGAAGATCCGGCCCATATGTTTGCGGGCTTTCAGCTCTCTTTTGCTTTGAACCTTTTCCAATTGAGTGTGATCCCTTGTAGTGTGAACATTGTACTTTGATTGTACGTTTGGATGTATAGATAGGATTAATAAAATTATAATGATATGGCGAGCTTATACTATTGAAAATAATATAATACTGTATTTGGTGACTAGAATTATACATTTTGAATATGTATTTATTTTATCAATTTCTTGTATGGATACAAAAATTAAATAATTGGGCTATGTAATATTGTCAAATTTTTTAGTTTCATGGGTATAATTATCAAATAATTAGCCATTTTTTCCCACCATGATAAAGGATTATACAATCTAACCCAAATTGTAGGGATTATTATCAATTGATTTGTGGATTATAGACTGGGCCCTTTATCCATTAACGACTTATTTTTCCAAAACCAAACATTTGATGGAGTTTTATAATATAATCTATCAAGCCCAATCGATATATCCAGACATGCCCTAAATGGATTGTAAATTAGGACAAGGAAATAAATGGGAAAGGACTGTAATTTTCTTTTTGTTAAAAAGGGCATCAACATGCTTTGATGAATAAAATGAGCTTATCTTCTTTTGTCTATTTACTTTTTCCTTGAGTATTTTTTTTCTTTTTCTTTTTCTTTTTCTTTTTTTTGCTTTATTGAATTCAAAAATCATTTGTATGTTATTACAAATTGAGTTAACGACTCCCACATTGAACTTTACTTTAAATGCTTGTATAATGTTGACTTTCAAGGTCATGGCCATATTTGATTCAAAAAATAAATAGTAGTGGAAATTTTAATATGAGGATATTAAAATAAAATTAATAAATTTATTATACTATTTGATATTGAAAATTGAACTGTTAATTTGGCACTAGAATTTCTCTTAATCGCGTTTAGATATTTGTTATATAATATTAAGCTTTAAAATTACATATTTGCCTTGCGAAAACTAATATTTGGGAATTGAGGATGTGAGAATAATTGGGGTTTATTTTTGGTAGTACTCCAAGGACATACTTAATATATCCAAGAGATTTAAGGACAAATATGATATTCTAAAGAGGAGATAATGAAATTGAGGAGAGCAGTTCCACAATCACACCCCAACAACTAAGATTGCAATTTGCCTTAATTGACATTATAGTGGTAGGCCTAGAAAAAATATTAGGCTAGTTTGCCTTCCTAGTGATGAACATCATAAAGGTTATTATCCCACATTAAGGACACCAATCTTATACTATTATCAAGCATCAAACACCTCCCATAAGAATTGAAAAATACTTGTCTACATATGTTAAATTAATGTCACGTCACAATATTATGTTGTACTAATGAGACATGCTTTTACCCTTAACATGGAAACACGCATGTTCTAGATTAGAATGTAAGAATAGTATTATATCGAGTAGAATTTACTTTTTAATAATTGTGGTGTAGTTTTTACATATGTTAATATTACATGTATTTCAAATCAAATTATAGAAATGATATCATATCAATAGTAAAACTTGCGTTAACTAACATAGTATGGTATTTACTATCATTCATGAAATTGTACCTGTTTCATATTTAATTGTGAAAATCATCATCGAGTCATGACTCGTGACCATAATGGAATTTAAATTGTACTAACATGATATAATTTTATACAATTAGTAATGAAACTTACATTATACCATATTGATATAATGTTTACAGTTAAAATTTCACCTATTCATTATTATTATTATTGGACAAAGCAACTATTCAAGACATATGTCCAATTCAATATAATTTCCTAAAGGAATGAAAAGTTCATAGTCATAGCCAACTTTTTTCACAAAGGAATGAAAAGTAAATAAAGGTTCAGTTTACTTCGTTTCTTCCTTTCTTGCTTCTCTACGATAGGCAAGTCCAGTGAGTATGCAAGAAAATGGGTTCTTAATGGATTTGGTTCATCTTAAATAAGGGTGTTCATCAAATAAATTCAATCCGATAAACCCAACAATCCAAACCGAACCAATCTAATTGGTTTAGGTTGAGTTGAGTAATTGGGTTGGATAGGGTAAAATTCGATCAAACTCAATTACATTTGGTTTGGTTTGATTCACTGATTTATATTCACTTACCCAGTCCAACCCACCCGTCCTGTCCCGACCCAACCCGACCCAACCAGCACGATGATTTAATTAAAATAAATAATAATTTAATTTTTTAATTATGATTTTTTTATTTATATTTATATTTAATGTTCAACTTAAATTTGAATTTGAGATTTTATATTATCAATTATGACTTGTGGTGCCTAGGTGCAATGTTGTGTCCTTTTAAGTTTTGATGAATATTTTGAGAATAATTTGATTGTCCTGATAGGATTATATTATGCTAATATTTTTTATGTAGGTCATCTATTCAGTTTTAATTTAGATACAACTAGAGCTTGCCAATTTTTTTCTAGTTAAAGAACTAAAGAAGTTGGAACCAATGCTTGCTTGTTTTCTTCTTCTTCTTCATCTTTCTTTCCTTTTTTCTTTTTATTTTTCCCCCAACCCGATTACCCAATCTAGATCGGGAAATCATAGAGGATGAAAAAAATTATTTTTCCCATTTGCTAGGGGTAGCTACCATGGCCAACGACTATGGGCAGAGGATAGGGCAATTGAGGATGGGAATGGGGGTTGTAGAGGGTGTGGGGTGCTGGGGTGGGTGAGATTATTATAAAAATATAATTATATGGTGTTTTTATATATTTATATTTATTTATTAATATATATTATGCGATACCCCATTCCAAATGGACTAAATATTAAAAGAGTGACTAATATATAAGTTTTGGCCAAAGAACTCATATGCATCCATTGGATATCCCTTTTAGAAAAGTTGATTATATATAGTCCAATTCTAGGATGCACTCAGTAGGTTTGGGGGCAATTCTCGCGTCCAATGGGCTTGCAAGCCCGAGGCATAATAAATAGTATCAGATCCATCACCAGTTGGAATATTGGGAGTTAAGTGTTATATGGGACAAAGTGCTATTTGTGTGGGAGCCACCTCTTGATCCTATTGAAGCCACCTCTAGAGTCCCAACGCTTAGTAACTAATCTTGGATCTATGTCATGCTGCAACAAGGACGTCACGTTCTAAAGGAGGGATGATTGCGATGCCCAATCCCACATGAACTAAATATTAAAAGAGTGACTAGTATATAAGCTTTAGCCAAAAAAACTCATGTACATCTATTAGATATCCTTTTTGGGTAATTTGATTATAGATAGCCCAATTCTAGGATGCACTCAGTGGTTTTGAAGGCAATTCTAGCATCCAAAGAGGTTGCAAGCCCTGAGGTGTTACATATTATATACAAATATATAATATATACATATAACATAAAATATATACATAAACATGTTATATATTTATACATATGTATATATAATATATACAAAAATGAAAAAAAGTAGAATAAATTAGAGAAATAAAAATGCAAAAACTAAAAAAAATTAAATTTAAAGGTGATGGAAGAAGATATACGAAAATATATTTTAAAAAAATTAATTAATAAAAGTGGAAATCTATGAAATAATTAAGGGTAATATAGACTTTATATGTTAAAATTTAGGTTAAAATGAAGCAAATCAAGAGCGGGAAATGGTGTGCATAATTTCAAAATACAATGAGGTTTTTTGCCTTTTTTATTCATAAGGCCATTTTCCATTTTCATAGGAAGTAAAATGCAATTTTTTCTAAAAAAAAAAGAAAGAAAAAGTGACATAGGGACTAAATTGGAACATAAAATCTTAGATAGGGACTAAAGTGAAACATAAAACTATGAATTAACAATTTTGCCCCTAAAAATGTCAAACTTTGTCAATTTTCCAACCAAAAACTGTCGAAAAATGATTTTGGGGACTAAAGTGAAACGATATATAAATGTTAGGGATAAAAAAAATATTTTTTTTTAAAATTGGGGACTAAAGTGATTCTAAAATAAAACTTTAGAGTTTAATTATGTGATATAAGTATTAGAAACTTATAAACTCTTTTTAAAAAAGAAAAGAGTACCTAACTTATTTTAAAAATCTGAACAAGCTAACTTAATTTTAATCATATTAATTACAAAAATACCATTACTAACATCTTATAAGTTCTAAGATATTATTTTATCCAAACATTTTAAGAACTTAATTTTAAAAAAAAAATCTAACATCTTATAAATTTCAAAAATATTTCATAAGATATATGAATTTATAACACATTTTAAATAAGATTAGCCAAACACCATCTTAATTTCTAACTATGTTTATATGAAAACCATGGTTTTAATGAGAAATTTTTTTATGCGAGATGCACTCGACATATTCAGTGCAAAAAAAATAATAAGAATTATTATCTTATCTAATTTCAACCCAAAAAAGAAAAATTGTATTCAACCACGTTTTTCTTTTGGTGAATAAAGCTCCTAAAGTAGACAAAGAAAAGAAAAGTTAATCCTATATAGGAAGTGACGTGGTTAGTTGTGCTACATTTATTTATTTTATTATGCCTATATGTAGTGGTTGAGAATTATTAAGTCTGAATTGTAGGTCTAAATTCTAAAAGCTATTAAAAAAAACTCTTCAAAGGATAGAGTATACCTAGACATATGAGATAATGTATATATATTCTAAATAACTCTAGCAAAAGGGTACATTATGCAAGCATCCAAAGAATTCATAATTAAGTCCTGGACAAAAATGTGTACACAATACTAAAATTTTTCATAATGTTCTAAATTTATAACTCTTATTCTAAAAATAAAAACTTTATTTTCAAAGGCGACAAATTAGTAACGCTAATGTGTAATTTTCCCAAATATTTTCTAACAAAATCATCCCAAACATTTAAATGCACTAACATAAATAAAAATCTAACAAATATCTTGTCACATTTTTGGTCCAATCTAGAATTTTCCCTGTGATTGAAATTAACCCCACACTAAATTAAGTCCAACCCATGTTGTAGTTTTCTTCCCATATGTACGGAGGATTATACCCCCAAAATAGTAGACACAAAAAGAATAATCCCAAGAAGTCATGGGAGTCATCAAGAACCTCTCTTTCTTCTATCTCCTTATCCTATTCTCCATCATCACGATCTCCGCAAGTGATAAGTCCACGTCTCCTCCTCTTCAAATATTTGTATTTCTCAATATTTTTCTACTTTCATATCATTTATTCATTATGTGAAATCGAGATAAAAATTAAATGTATTTAAAGCTGTCGAACATATTTCTGTGAGCACACATCACGTAGCTTATATTGAAAATATATATTTTGAATTTCAAATTTTGTGTTCCAAGTTTGCTCATATTTTTTACGAGCTTCGAGCATACATGAACAAAACCCTTTTGAAGAGAGTTTTCTAATGTTGATTTGTCAGATATTGAATAAAATTAACATGAGAAAGATTTTCATTGGAATGAAGATAATATATAAGATGAAATGAAGTAAGAGGAGAGTGGCTTTTGTAATTGATGTGACCAATGCTTCTTCTACCAAGAGCATAAATCAATATTCAACCTTATTAGGTTTAAGCGTTTGGTTGAATTTATTTCATTTGAAATTTATTTTTATTTTATAAAATATTTTTGGAAGTGTATAATACTAAATTTTTTCTCAAAAATAAATTCTTGAAACAATTGGATAAAATAAAATTTAAAGTTTATAAAATGTTAATAACAATAATTTTTGTGATTAATATGATTAAAATTGAAGGAATTCTTTAGAATTTTACAAATAAGTCATATAGTACTTTTTTACTTTTTTAAAAGAGCTTATCATAAGATTCTAACATTTTATTTTGAGAGTTTATCGATTTATTTTTTTAAATTTTATTTATAATCTCTCAAATTTTTTAATTTTTCTCAAAATCATATAAATTTCCTCAAATACCCTCTTAATCTATGCTCAAACTCCACTTTCTTCAAATTTTAATCACTTCAAAATTTCAATTTTTAGACATTCTCAATTCAATTCCATTGGTATTAATTATACTCATGCTATTGATTGCGGATTATAATCCCTATCGTACTTCACATTAAAGCAAGCCCATTTTTATTATTTTGTGTAATTCTGGACTTGAATTCCAACGTTATTCATTTTGCTCATGCTAACATGTGAGCAAGGCTTCTTCTATCAATCACATAAATCAATATTGAACTTTAATTATTTTCGAGTGCTTGGCTAAATGTATTTAAATTTTTTTATGTTTTATAAAATATTTTTGAAGTTTATAATATTAAATTCTATTTTAAAAATAAACTCTTGGAATAATTATAAAAAAAATCAAAATTTTAAAATTTATAAAATATTTATAATAATAACTTTTGTTATTAATATGATAAAAAATTAAAGGAATTCTTTAGAACTTTACAAATAACTCATACAGTAATTTGTCACTTTTTCATTAAAATGTATCATAAGATTCTAACATTTTAGATAAGTTTAGTCTTAAAAAAAAAGTTTTATAAGTTTTCAAATATTTTTAATTTTTTTAAAATTATTTTATGTAATTTTCAAATGATCCCAAATGCAGGCCAATGAACTAGAGTGCATATACGGCATATACGTGCAGACGGCCTCACTCAAAAGGGCGGGAACCCACTCTATCTTTAGCCTTAGCCTCTTTGATGAGTCGGGAGCCAAATTGTGATTCCCAATCTTGAAGATTGGGGCCTAATGGACCTGGGCTACAACTACTTCAAGACTGGAAACCTCGCCATCTTTGGTGGGAATGGCCCATGTTTAAATAGGTCAGTTTGTGGATTAAACCTCACTTCAGATGGGTCCAACCCATACCACGGCTGGTACTGTGACTAAGTTGCCGCGACCACTTTTGGAGTCCAAAAACAATGTTCCCAACGGCACTTTGTTGTGGAACAATGGTTGGCCACGGACATGGCTCCATATCAACGGACCGTGACCAGGAAAATGTGCCTTAGATTGCACGGCGTTTGTGCTACCTTAATGATTATTTAAGGTGGTTGAGGAACTAGCAACAATCCTCTTAAAAATTAAAAATAAATAAATAAATAAATAAATAACCTGTGTTAGCAAAATAAATGTAACAAGGCTGTGTGATCCTTTTCTTGTTAAAGGTCAACCATGTGTGGTTGAAATAATGAAAGCATCCTTAGTTCTTTTCACCAGTGTTTTGGTTTGAACCGTCGTCTTTCATGTAATTTTAATATTGACTTTTGAGTACAAATTTTTTTATAATATAATTGATCATGACTTTAGAATAAAATTTCAATGTCGCATCTCTAAATATGAAAGGACAAAGAGATTTTATAAATCATGATTTTATAAATAAAATCAATTTTGCGCGTTTTGCAAATCAATTCACTTCTCTTTCTCGACATACAATAATTATATTATGAAGAGTTAAATTTGAACTAAAGGCAACAGTTGCAATTGAATTCGTTGATTGATTAATTTGTTGCAATATTAAAGTATTTCCAAGTATCATTAGGTGCAATCCCAAGAAAACATATACTCCAGCCATTTTGATCAAGATTAGCCCCACATGACACGACAAAAAGTTTTTGATGAGAGTTAAAAATTATAAATTTTATATACTTTTACATAATTCTCATCTAAGGTAATGATAAATTACCTCAAAACATTAATATTCTTTCTAAATTTTTTTATTACACACATGCATACATATTAAGAATTTATTAGGATTTAAATCCAAATGCCACACATATAGGTGTGGAGACGATGCGATAATGGTCAATTGACCACTGAACTGATACCCCATATATATATAATATCAATATTTAATTTTATGTATCATCACATTTTAATATAATAATTCACAACTTACTTTTTTAAAATCAAAATCCACAATCCACTTAAGTATTATCAAATCCATATGTCCCTTTTCTTTTTTCTTTTTTCTTTTTTCTTTTTTTTGAGTAATCACTGCTATTGGTAATTGGTAAATATAGCTCCAAAAGACAAACAGGAACAAGAAAGCTTAATTAGGTTAATTATCAGACATGTTGAAGACAAATGACTTTGTTTATCATTTGCTTTTGCTAAAGTAATGCTTTGTACCACCTAAGTATAGCTGTTATGCACTCTAACAACCATAATTAGTAGGCCCTTCTTTCTTACTCCCACTTATGATTGACTCAAAATTGAAACCACAAATGTGATCATTTTCACTTCAAGAATGAACTTGGAGGAGGGAAAAAGAAACTTCCAATAGTATTCAACTGTCAAACCCTTTTATAGTACATAAATTTACAATCAGACTTCTTGAAACAAATTGTTTAAGAATGTTTCGTTACGACGAAGAAATGAAGCAATCAGAACATTTGGACAAATAATTTTTGAGTCCTATGAGCATTCCTTCTGAGTTAACACTATGATCATCAAACGCTAATTCCTAATGAAAAGTCCCCTTTCTTCTCTCCTTCCCATCTGATAAAAGATGTGATCATTCTTTTAGTCAGATCTTTATCCGGTCGAGCAATGAGGCAATGGGGATAACGGAGCTGGGAAGAAAGATATATACTTCATTTCTTACATAAGAATTGAATTTGAATCACAGTCCGGAATAGTATTTGATCGAACTCTCTAACAAATCATAACTGCCTCCCGGAACTTCTCTTGCACGCGATCCATTAATATATATCATAAAAGCAGGCAATGAGCTCACCCCTTCAGATTTTGCTAATGAAGGGTGGTCTTCCACCTCCACCTACAGTTAGTTAGGAAACAAAAAAGAATCAATGAGATTACATTATGTAGTTTTCATTATTACAAAATTCGATCTTTGGTTGCACGTTGAAAGAGGAAATAATACCTTAAGGAAATTGACTGAAGAATATTTCTGGTTGAGTTGTTCTATGAGCTGCATGATTGTTTTATCTCCTGGCTTATTACAAAATAGAACCACAGATATACCTAAATGGATGAAAAGAGAAGGATTTATTTGTTCGTTGAGTGAATCTAGAACATTCTAGAGATCTTTTTTCTTTGTCAGGCAAAAGAATTACCAGGAGATGTTACATAGTCTCTGAAACGTTCGTTGCTTGAAACCACAACCATCCCGGCAGCATGGCTGCTGTCAACATTCATGTCCGGGCTTCCTCTGTGTTGCTGAAGTTCGGCCTTTGCTTCCTTTAATATCTTCCCCACCTCTTCGTCATTCGGATTTTCTCTCATCAATACTTCACAATCTTGTACACACGCTCCCCATTTTCCCATCTGTTATTGCATAAATTGTCATTTTAAGACAACATAGCTAATCATACGAGTTTGGATAATTATAATCAAAATATTTGAATGAACATTAATTACTTTGGCATAACAATTGGCTCTTCTTAACCTAGCCTTGCTATAAGAAGAGCGGATGTGAAGTGCAGCGTTGCAATCCTCTATTGTTTTTTCGTACTGGCCAAGTTTCGACCGACAGGCAGCTCTATTGCACAGCAAGACCGCGTTATGAGGGTCATGGCTGAGCCCTTCCCCATATGCAATGCACGCCTCGGAATATCTTGCAATCTTAAACAGCTCGTTGCCATTTGATCTGGCTATTGCCACAGCCTTCGTCCTCTTCCCCACCATGTTTGCTTCCTTGTTGTTGGGGTCAAGTCTAGATGCCCGTTGAGCTGCTGCCACAGCATTATCGAACCTGTTTTCACATAGAATTCGCTCTATATTAGCTAATGATCGCTTGGCTAAAAATTATAAAGAAATCTTCACTTCAATTCACCCAACCACTTTTTGTTACTAAAAGCTTGGTTGGTGTAGGTCATGCAAATATAAAGGCCCTTTTGGTATTTTCACTATTATTATGGAACAAGTTAACTTCAAACACATGACTATTTCGTAATTGAGATGGAGGCTCCTTGCAATGAAAAGACAAAAACTCTAACCTCCCGGCAGCCATGTCAACTTGAGCACGAAACAGCAACAAGCTTGCACTTCCAACAGGGCCAAAGAATTTTATACAATCATCAATGTCAAAATTCGGACTGTTCTCCATAGTTTGAATAGCTTCTTGGTGCCTATTCAGCTTCAATAACGCCTCAGCTTTCAAACCATATATCTTCACAAACAAAAATATATAAAAAATGCCAAGTTTTAGTTCATAAACTAGGAAAATTAAGGTTGAAAATGTCAGAAGACTTACCAGTGGCGCAGAATCAGCACCGGCTGCTATAGACAAGCCGGTCTCTTTCAAGACAGTGTTCCAATCTCGTTGTCTCTTTGCCTCAGTACAATTGTTTAAATGAATTTGAACTTTTTTAGCCTTTTTCATGGCATCAGGATCGGCTTCTGATCCTGACTGTTTGAAATGATATACAGCTTTCTCTGCTTCACCTAATCTGTCAAAAGACAGCCAAGAAAAACAGACAAAGAACACACAATTACAAAACAGACAAAGAAACAAAGGTTTAAACATTTCCAATCCTTCTTGTTATTACCTGACATAAATAGTTGCCAATCTATTATGAGCTCGTTGATAGAATGGTTCAATGCGAATAGCCTCCCGACACTCAAACGCTGCTTCAAGAAGCTTCCCCAAAGCAACCAGGGCGGCGCTCTTGTTGCTTCTATAAGAGGCCTTATTCGGATCAATGGAAATTGCAGCATCATAAAGAGCCAGAGCTTCAGCAAATCTCCCATTCTTGTAATCTTCATTCCCCAAAATCTTCAACTGCTCGGGGTCCATTCTAGTCGACAGGGCCCGGCAAAGGGAAACCGGTTTCTCAGGCTCCTCATTTTTCTTGACTACATTCCCCATAACACTGGTGGAGTATTTCCCATTAACAGAAAACTTTTCTGGCTCCTCCTTAGAACTTCTTGGAAGATGATCAAGAATATTAGAAGAATTCACATTTCCATTGCCTACAGATTGCCTCAAATTCCCCAAATTACCGTACAACATCACATTACTAGACGACGCCCTGACCAACGAGCCAGCCCCTTTTGATTTCTGATGATCGGCAATCATGTTTTCTAGTTCTCCCGAGATTCCAAGTCCAGGCTGAGGCGATTTTCTTGCCTGGCTATGTCCCTGTTGGCTTCTAGCCACCCCTGTTTCATTCTTGTAAGAAGCCGGTTGCTGCTGCTGCTGCTGCTGATAAACACGTGGAGATTTAGTGTTGTTTTTGCCGGGCCGGTCTACGATCCTGTCTACCTTGTTTTGATCCTTTCTAACGTTGGATGAATCAAAAATGGCCTCATCACAACCACCCTTTCGATTTTTGCTTGGAAATCTTGTCACATGATTGGAATTAGCTGCTGGAAGAGAACCTGTGGAAGTTGATCTTCTAGGCCATATACTTTTATGTCCAAAAACTGCATTAAACAGGCCACACCCCGATTTTTTCTCATCAGAAATGTCTCCCATATCAGGCCTGGAATCACCAGATTATGGGCACAAATTTGAAGGAAGAAAACAAGCAGAATACAACCTAATTGTGATTGAAAGGGGAAAAACAATGAGGGGTTTATAATTGTTAAATAGTATGGATTGGGGAAAAGTTTCTTGATTGGAGGGAATTTATGTAAAGGTAAAAACAATAAAGGCTAGAGGTTGATAATCTAATCCAAGTTGGAAACTTGTAGGGCAAGGGATTAAATAAAAGAAAAAATGTTATTAATCACATTTCCACCAAAAATATAGAGGGGCCCTATGTTCTTGAGAAAAGTTGGTTGAAAACAGAGAGAAAAAGTTCAAAGGATTTGGAGATGGAAACAGAGATATGGAGAGAATCAAAAAGATCATAGGATGATGTTTTTTTTTTCTCTCTTTTTCTCTGTCTATGTAAAATGAAATGGGGATGAGAGGGAAAGAGGGTGGAAAAGGAGAGAAAAAAATTGACTGTAATTTAGAGGATAAATTTAGAGAAAAAAATAAATTTTGGAGAGAGAGAGAGAAAGAGAGAGAAGTAATTTGGAGGATAAATTTTTATTTAATGTGGAGTTTTGGGACTAGTTTTTCTCTGCTTGTGGGATATTATCTTTTCAATTGTTCATTTTTTTATTTTTTATTTTTTATTTTTTTACAGTATGAGTTTTTGTATTTTTTCTGTATCATAATATTTTTAGAACATTAAACATTAAAAATTAATGTATTTATTTTCTTTGTTTCCTGCGTGGAGGTAAGGAGGACTCCTCAAGACTCGGTCGTGCAGGAGGTTCTTTAAAATAATACCAACCTAATTCGAGATTCTATACGTCAATGTCTTGTAAGTCAAATTAAATATAAAATTTCCCAAAAAAAACATAAAAAAAGAAACATTCTAATTTCTAACACAACTAATGCTCAAATACATCATAAAAGGTTTGTAATATATTATCTTACCGACATATATAAAATGAATCTTGTCCTCATAAAGAAAAATTGATGACCTAATTTAAAATATCCGGCTCCCTTAATATAAAATAAAAATTTAATATATGCTCAAACTTAGTATAAAACGTATAATATTTGGCCATGTTTCTAAACTCCAACACAATTTTATTTTGGAAAAATATAACCAAACACATCCCTAGTTTCCCTCCGAAGCTTTTATTTTTCAATATATACATACAATTATATATATATTATATATTTTTTTTTACCCCAAAAATTCAACAAAAAAAATATTGATTTTACTTTTATTGTAAAAAATATTTTTCTCAAAATATAAATAAATATATCAAAATATAATTTTTACACTCTTTAATAATTTATTCTTTCAAAATATATAATAAATACGTAATAAAATTACAAAAAATATATATATATAATTCAAAAACAAGAAAATAATGGTACAATCATCAAAGCGATCTCTGGGAGAGGAGGTCACGTCTAGTCTAGTAACAGGTGAGTTCGAGCAGCCCACGTACAAGCCCTCCAACAGCTGTACCTCAATAAGTTCAAATTTTTTTAGAAGTTTGACTTTGTACACATCTGCTCCATTTTGGTACTCAGTCAAATTATTGTTTCCTTTCATTATACGAAACATGATAGTCGCGACTATAACTATTGCCCACACCTTTTCCACAGTAGTAATTGCAGTATGCGACAGGTTCTGATTAGTTTGATTTATGAAAGGAATTGCACCAAAATTAAAGACGAAATTAAAAAGAAATTGTCAATGATTAAGGTTGGAATCTTGCTCTGTAGTAACATTGAGACACTAAGCATCTTCTAACAACAAAGGTAGATTATCGGTCGATAGTACTAATCAGCCTTATCGTGTAAACTTTAGTGAACGTTTGTTGAATCTAATGATTTTGATTTGTATTTTCTGTTATGTAATTATGTATGTTTTAATGATATTCGAACTCATCGTGATTAAAAAAGAATGATAGAAAAGAGTCGGAACAAAATTCTATACATAACTTTCAGTAAATAATTGGGGTTTACTTATGATCAGTATTCGAAAAATTGATCTGTTCATTGAATCGAAAAACTTATTAGTTCACGGTTCACTAGTTCCACCGTTGGTCGAACCGAAATTGAACCCTAATTGAAGCGTGACGTAATAATTGTGCAATATATATTTATATTATATATTAATAAAATGTTAAAATATAAAACATAAAGGGTTTGTTCTCCTACATTTTGGAAAAATATTTTCCAACCTTCAAAATAATTTCAAAATGCATGCACATTCCTCAATCTTTCTTTTAAAATATTATAAATTTTTACCCAAAAAACCCTCATAATTCACTCAAAAAAAAACCCTACACCCTAAAAAGCATAACTACCCCCTCATTTTCTCACTTTATCTTTCACATCACTCATTTATTTATTACTCTCTCGCTTCACTTATATATACATATACACACACACATATGTGTTTACATATATGAAAATATTAAAATTTGCTACTTAAAAAACTCTAAAACTTATGTTTACAAATTTAATTAAACTAATAGTTCGAGAAAATAAAGTAAATTTAATAAATAATTTATACTAAATAACATATTAAATTAATTAAATAATGTATAAGTTATATTTGATATTTAACATATTAATTAAATATTATATTTATTCATTAAATAATTTAAGATGTTCTACTTCGATATAAAAATAAATTATTCAAAAAAACTAATCTTCATTAAATATTAATATTCATATTTATTTCAAATTATCAAAAAAATTAATTATAGTGTCATATTTATTTAATAATTTATTAAGTTTAATAAATTAATATTAATACAATTAAAATAATTATCGTAAAAATTAATTAAAATTAAGTAAAAAAAATTGATTGTTACTAAGTAATATATTTATTAATAATATATTAATTAAATAATGAGTTTAAGTAAATAATTAACTTATTAATTAATTAATTTAATTATTTAAATAACTTGTTGTGTATATATTAATTATGTTTTATATTTCACGTATAATTAAATATTATGTTTATTTGTTTAATAAATAATTTGTGATTTAGTTCCATATTATATAAAATTGTTTATTTTTTTAATTTGATGAATCGTTATTATAACTAAATTTTATTTCTACATAAATTGTACATAATACATAGTTAAATAATTATATTTTAAGGATACACAAAATTAGTTTATAATTAATGTACAATAATTAATTATTTATATAAATCGATATCAATAATTATGATATTAAGTGATTTTTTATAATTAAGATACAATTATAATTTCATAAATAATTAATATTTATTAATAAATTCATAAAAATATAAATTTTAAAATAAAGCACCAATTGAATTAATTACTCATCATTTTATTACAGCAATATATCAATTATTATTATTATATATATATATATAGTTACATATACATCATCCAACTATAAATACACATACATATATAATATATTACATAAAAAAAATCACTTTCACCCTACAAACCAAAAAAAAATTAACTGATTTGACATCAATAATAAAGTTTGTCTCCTCCTAAAACATAAAGAAACAAACAATTAATTCTCAAATTATTTTTCATATTTTTTTAAAACAAAAAGAAACATTTGGCACATTTTCCAAATTTTCTTTCAAAAACCCATTTCCTCAAAAAAAAATTTACAAAATGCCCAAAATGTAAGAGAACAAGCCCAAAGAGTTTAAAAGATATTATGTAACTTCACAATCCAAATTTTACAGTTGATATTATAAATGATTTTCACAACTTAAATATCTCAATTCTAAAGCAAGGCTATTTCTTGTACACAATTTTTTTGACTTTTAAATAGCTTATGGAGGTGTAACATGTACCTTAGCCTTAAAACTTTGTATTAAACAAAAATAAAAAAATAAAAAAATATTAATTTCTTTACAAATTAAATGAAAAAAATCAGTCCGGTTTAATTGAGCAGTTATCGATTTATCGGTTTGAACAATCCAACCACCGATTTGAATGGTTTTTACAAAATAAGACTTTTTTTTTTATTTTTTTGATTTTATGAGAAAATTGGATTGGTTCGACTGTCGATCTGATCCTATTTTTTAAACCATGCTTATGGTCAAAATTCTCATTTGTCATAAAATATGCTCTAATCATCATCTCATTAGGAGTGCAATCAAGTTGAACTGAGTAAATTTGAAGAAAATTTTTTAGCCGAATTCAACTGCGTTTGGAGGAAATTTTCTAGCTATGTAAACTCAATAAACCTAACATTTTCAGCTTGAGCTCAAGTTAGATTCTATCAAAATTTAAATTCGACTCAACCCAACTCAATTGAGTTCAATTTTTCAAGTGAGTTTCAAATAACTACAAGTTTGAACTCCAACAGGAAATATAATAAAATAAAATAAAATAATAATATAGTATATATTTATTAATAAAATAAAAATATTAATTTATATACTGATTTATAAGTCTCAAACCTCGGTCAAGGCAGCTTAAAATCAATTCAAAATAAACATTAACTTAAATTCGAACTCAAGTTAAACCAACTCAAGTTTCACCAAAAAGACAGTTCAACTCATTTGCCCCCCTTACATCTCATATTTGTAGCAGTTTTTTCAGCTTTATGGATAGAAGCTTATAGCAAAAGGTCAACAAATAAAGCTGCCATGCATAGGGAATTTACGGCCTGTTTAGTTTTATTTCTACAAGTTCTTTTCTTTTTTATCTAAAATTAAAAATTAAAAACTATCACATTCTCTTTATTTTTACTCAAACTATTCATATTTTTATTTTCAAATTCCTTCTAAATCTATCATATCATCCTATTATCATATCAATCAAATTCAAATTTGATTTGACATAAAATGTCAATTATTATTTTAAAATAAATAAAATATACATATATTTTTAAAAAACAAATATTCTTAAACATAAAAAAATATAAATCAACCATATTTTTAATTCTAAATATATTTTAATCATTACTTTCCAACAAATAATCTAAATGCATTTTCATTTTCATTTCAAATCTATAACCAATTTTTCAACTTTTAAAAATAACTAAAAATTGAAAATGGCTCTGAAAATAAAACCAAACGAGCCGTTCTCCATCCAAGGCTTTTTAGTTGGTCGAATTTTCTATAAAAGTTTACATTTGGATCCTCAACCAAGGATTTCTGAATCCAACTTTTTGATTGCCAATGGGAAAAAGAAGTCACACACAAAAGACTCAAACTTGCTAACACTTTCCATATCATTTTTGCCATAAGTTGCACGGTCCCATCTACAAAGGAAACCAAACAGATCCTTGAATTGAAATAGGGAAAAATTAAATAAAATGAATTGTTCAACTGTGAAGCATATGCATCTTCTCTTGGTTCTCCGACCAGGCTACCTGCTCAGTACATGCAACATGTTTAATGCCCACCTTTGAGTCTGGTTTGAACTATTGATTTATATAAATAGAAGTAATCATTTAAATTTACAACAAAACCTAGATCACTAATCCAATTTGAGTACCTCTGTCAAATAGATCTCAACAAACAAGTAAAGAGAGTAATGACAACAAATGAAATTAAACAGTTTCCATAGAAATTGTTTGAAGCACCAATGGAATCAGAAGAAGCATGTTGTATGCTGAGAGAGAGGGAGAGAATATTGATCCCTTCGTAATAGCCACGAAAATGTAGAACAAAGTGAAAATACAGTTCATCAAGAATGCACCATCTAATGTACTAACTCACATGTCAATGGTAAGACGCAGAAAATTTATAAAAATTGTCTAAACCTGCACTGTGGAACCAACCATAAGACACATCAACTATCTGGACTGGTTACTTTAGTTTTCTTCATCTCTTTGGTTATTGCCTCTGCCAGTTCATCTGCATTATATTCAACACCAAAGGATCTTGCCACCTCCATATTTGGGTTCATCAAGTACCTATTTATGATTACAGTAAAAAATAGCAGTTGTTTGCATGGGTTCTGAAGCATTTAGCAGGGGAAAGCACCAAAGTGAAGAAATTGTATGAAGAGCATAAGAGATTGTTGGTTACATGTTGTGAGAAGACTCCACAAGATAATCATCTCCTTCTTCATCAACCTTCTTAAAGAACACTCTGTATTCTTGTGCCATTTGTCTTATTGCAGCAACTGGTCCAGTTAATCCCACTATTCTGGAGCCAAACTCTGCACTCCACGTGGATGAAAATGGTAGAATAAGAGTTTTAATTGTAGATATGAAGCAAATTAAATCAGTAACTTGATTGCATAAGTA
>JACGDI010005306.1:84035-101658 GCA_014898725.1 Jacaranda copaia
CCTAACTACAAAAGTGACTTAGACGAAAAGTAACAAAGGGCTTGCTCCTGGATCAAAATCCAAGCTCCAAAGCAATGTAAAGTCCAGAATAGCAATTAATTTGCGATTCCGTAAAAAAACACACGGTTTCTCAAATCAACAAAGTTCTTTCCAAATCCACTATAATACTAAAAATTCTTTCAGAACTACCGACATATTATAATCCATGTCTGTTTTTCTCCTCCGAGTTACCCCATTAACCATAGTGACATAAAATCCCGAACCTCTCAGTTCTCTCCCAAAATCAAAATTATCAAGAAAGGTAAAATCCACCTCTTCCAGTTAACCAGCACCAAATTCCAGCTCTCAATAAGCTTCACTCAGAATGCAGCTAAATTACAAACAAAGGAAGCACATTACAGCCCCATAGAAAAAAAAAAAACAAACATTCAATATATGATGGGAAAAATGAAATCCCAGCCCAGAGAGTTGTAACTAACTTTAATCAGCCATCAAAAGAAACCCTTGTGAAATAAAAGCAACTTAATACAACAGAAACTCAAAGAGAATGAAAAACAACCATCTGAATCTCTGGAGAGATGCTTCCGAATGGGTTTTCAAGGAGGAGAAAACGATTCTTGAACACACTAGCATTTTTCAGCTTTTCTTTTTCTCTTTTTCTTATCTTATGAGGAATTAATCAGCTGACTCTTAGCAAAAAATAAAGAAAATATACTGAGAAAACAATATCATCATTCTTTTGATCTTTTCTTGATGCTCTTCGAATATCAATTGGAGAAGACGAGAAATTTTGTATGTATTTATATTTATATGTCAATATAACATATATCAATAATAAATTGAACAACCATATGCAAATGATAGAGGTTCAGTCCAGGCCGTTCAGGGTATATAGCTAACGACGTCGTGCGATGGCTTTCTTTTTCCCCGAGGACGCCAGGACGGGGGTCGTCGACTAACGACCGAATACGGCACCCTTCGCTTTTTGCCATTTTTGGAACGAAAATGGAATGGGGGAATAATTGATTAGATTCTGGGCCTTCATCAGGCGAATTATGGGATGGGCAACAAGGTGCGCCTGAGACTGTTACTCTTGGAAGCAACGTAATTACTTATATGCCCTTCTATTTTATTATTATTATTTTTTATCTTGTTGATAATTAAGATGGTTTCTGAATAAGTTTATAAATTTTTTTAAAAAATATTTTGTAAGATATTTAAGAATTTATAAGATGTTAGAAAGTGTTCGATAAATTCTTTTGAAAATAAATTTATAAAATTCTAAAATAAAATATTAGAATTTTATAATCTCTTCTAAAAAGGTAAAAAGAATCTATTTTATTTTCAAGATTTTAATAAATTCTTTTAAGTTCAATTATTTTGATTATAAAATTGTTATTACTAACATTTTATAAGCCGCAAAATCTTGTTTCTAAACGCTACAATAATTTATTTTAAATTAAAATCTAACATCTTATAAACTACAAAAACATCTTACAAAACATTAGAGCTTACAGAATTTTTTAAATAAATTTAACCGAACACCCTCTAAATATTTGGAGGACAATTACATTCTCTTAAGTATGATTATAGGAGTCACATTGTATCAAATAGTCCAATTGATCCATTACCATAGTGCTACTAAATTTAATCATACTAAAATTCATTCACGAAATAAATTACTGATGTACAGAGACTACTGCAGATAATTTCGAATCCTTAACTTTCTTGTGTGGCGAAACAAAATAATACATTTAGAAAATTACGAGGTTGTAGGTGGGAAGAAAATATTGTTCTTAAACCTAAAGTTTTGACACTTCCTAATAATTATATAGTAATTGCGAGTAAAGGGAGACGTGTTTTTTGTAAATGTGTTGGTTTAAGATTTTGGGCTTAGAATTTTGAAGATTTTCAAGGCTATGGACAATTCTAATAACTTAATTGGGCCAGACCACCTAGCTGACTCATGGGTGAGCCCATGTGTCCGACCTTCGGTCTGAGTGATAGTTGGGAAACATTGTTCTAACCAATTTTGCTTTGTAGATGAGGGAGGCCGTATGGATTGGAAATTGTGGTTGCATTACGTTATGCAATATCTATATGGACTTTCCCATTTTAGGGGCTTTGTTTAGTGTTATTTGAGGCCGTTTGGTTTTATTTTCATTCTCATTTTTTGGCTTCATCATTTTTAAAATTTGAAAAATTAGTTAATAAAAATAAATTAAAAATAAAATGTTATTTGGATAAATGGCTAAAAAAGTAATGATTATATAAGGTTTAGTGGGTTGTATGTGGGAAGGAAAAAAAAAAAAAGAGTGATAATGATAATAGAGAAAATATATATAATTTAGAGAGAAAAGATATACAAGTTATTGGAGAATGTGTTTTGAGAATAAAATAAAAATATATCGAATAAAAATGTGTAAAAACTAATGTATTTCAATTTTCAAATAGTAAAATATATGGAAAAAAAGGTTTGAAAAATAAAACCAAACACGCACTTAATTTTATTTTGAAAATGCAATGTGTTTTTGGAAAAAGATTATGTCCTTTGGAGGACATAAATGTAATGATTGCAAGATGTAAATTACATTTTTTAATTAATATGATAAATTTAAATAATGTTTAGCTAAATTTATGAGAAAAAATAAATAAATTTTTGTATCTTATAAAATATTTTAAAACTTATAAAATTTTAAATTTTAAAATATTTGGATGAATAAGATTTTAGAATTTTAAAATGTTAATAGTTTATGTAATTAAAATAGTTAAAATTAGGAGAATAATATAATTTAAAATTTTAAAAATAGACCAAGAACTGCTGATCTTCTCCAATAGAATTTTATAAGATCCTAATTACTTAGGAGTCTATAAATTTTTTTCTTAAAAGAAATAAATTTATCACATGCTTTATGATATTTTATAAATTCATTAAAACATTTGCAAAATAGTTATAAGCTCACTCAAACGCCTTCTTTATATATACAAGGTATACATAACAATATAAAATCATAAAATTAGATACATACGCACGCTTCTAATAGTAATTAGAGTTTTCTTTATAAAAGAGAAAAATACATTTTGAGAAAAAATATTATAAATTTATTTTTATTTTCAAAAACAAAAACATTCTCCCAAACAAACACTTTATATATCGCTCTATATATATTTATTTATAAACCAAACCAATTAATAGAAAACCATGGCTTGTTTGTTTATGAATTTGAGCATTTTGCCAAAATATTTTGGCAGAATAGTTTTTGGGAAATATAATAGTTGTTTGTTTGTGTTTTGGATGGTAGGTAAAGAATAAATTGTGAGAAAATTATTTATTTGTTTGTATTTTGGAATGAGATAAAATACCATATCAATAACATTTTTGTTGAGTTGATAAGTAAAATTAATATTTTAAAATTATTTATGTTTGTGTGTATATAAATTGAATATGTGGAACAAAAGCTGAGACATTAAAGAATGTATAGAAAATGAATTATAAGAGTATTTTAGATCTTTTTAAATATATTTAAATATTAAAATTAAAGAATGTAATGAATTATATATTTGTATTCTGAAAATTAAAATATATTTTAAAATTTTACAAACAAATAAGCTGTGTATGAATCCCAGAATCAAGAATGGACAGTAATATATTGTTGTTTGTCAGTGGGGGTTCGGTTTATAGAGCATTATGGTAGAGATAGTCAACCTGAAATTCAGATGCTGAGTGGACAGTCAGCGCGTAGGATCCAATGCCGACTACCATTCTAAACCGGACCGGTCAATCTTCTTCGTTCAAATTTCTATTCAAACTGTTTGAATATAATTAATATGCCTCTCGTCCCTATTAACGTCCATATTCAATTCTCTGCTTTCTACATTTCCGTTCTTTGACCATAAAAATGACAGTCTCAATTTTATTTCTTTTTTTTTTAAAGATTTTCGCAGATAAAATGGACTAGTACGTCTTTTTCGTACTTGGCTACTTACAGCATTAGAGATGGAAATGTTTTGTTTGAATTATAATGGTATTAGATTTAAATGAGAATGTAAAAGATAATTCGAAACGATGCTAAAAAAATATATTCGTCTGTGTATTTTCACTTTTCGAAAAAATTAAATTTGTATTCTGTACAATTATTTTTAGGATGATACGAAACTATATTGTTAATATAAGTCTTATTTTATGGAGCTCCAAATAAAAACTTAGGTTTATCAGTAAAAATAAATGAAATGATAATTGCGCAAAGAAAAAGTACAATGAAACTAAATTATTAAAACATGGATTTTGTTCTATAGTAAATAGTTGGTAGTCTTAATTAATTTGTAAATAATTCTCATCTCTAGGTTATTAAAGTTCTTTTATACAAAAACAAAGCCTAACAAAAATATTACCATAACTAAACTACATAAAATTGATTTTTTTTATATTTAACGAGAAATTTAAATACGGACTGATGTCACAAGAATGATGTTAGTATATTTGTAATTAATCGAGAGATCAATCAAAGATGGGGATCGAGTGAGCAATTAATGAGTTGCCATAAGAGAAAGTTGTGAGTTCTATAAGTTGGTAGGTTGAGGATTAGAGGTAAAAAAAAGAGGGGGAGGGGCGTAAGAAGTTAATATTTTCTGATGATTCTGAAAACATTAAATGAGAAAGTATTTATAGTAACTGTTGAATTGGGTAGTCACTATTTAGCGAGAGGGCAGTGATTCTCAATCTATAAGTGGCAAGAATGAGGGGTTAAGATTACTTCTAAACTCAGGTACGAATCGAATAATCAGCTCAACCCTTATAAGAAAAATACATACCTTTAAGTGTTTTGAAGAAATTAATTAAAAATAAGAATATTTTAATTTTTTAGAAATTCCTCCCTCATCGCGGACGAAAGCATATTGATAGGGATAATATAAGTTAGTATAAACATTTGGACATTCTTGATGGTCATGCCTTACATCATTCATTGAATAGACAAGTATAGACAAATCATACTACATTTCATATTTCTTGTCCAAATTCTTCTAAACAAAGTATATTCTATTAGAAAATGGTTCTACTTTATAGATCAGCTCTTTTTTCCCCCCTTTTGGTCCAACTTCGAGAACTTAAATGAAATAATCCATGTATGATTTAAATAAGTTGTGTATTTTTCTAAGGACTTAGAGATAAAAACATTGTTTGGCATTAAAACAAGAAACTTCTATTTTATGACATGCCACTTTATGGACTAATGCAAATTGCATTTTCTTTTAATTATAATTTAAGGACGAGTATTTTGGTAAATTTTGGTTTTCCCCCAAAAAAATTCAATTTAAAATATAATAGATATACTTCACTGATTAACTCAAAAGTCTTACCTTATCGTTGATATTTATGACCACCGAAACCAATCGAATAAAAATACTGTATCGAAATATGAATAATTAATTATAAAATCAACAATCATATACCGACTATCGCAATAATATATAGATAAACACATACATTTTGTTAAAATTTAAATTTAAAACTTTATAATTATTTTATCATATGAATAAGACATCATCGATGAGGACCGTAATATAATTTATTAGAGCTCAAAATTTGTATGGTTAAGGATGGAAATTTAAGTTTCAAATGACAAGTATATGTCAAAAAGTAGAATATATGCAAAGCAAGCAAGCCAAGTGGTGTCTAATCACAGTGCCATGTTTAGTGTACAACTTAAATTTTCTTATTTGTGTTAGGTAAAGGTCTAATTAAAGTATATTTCTTATATTTTACGGCATAAATCCCACTGTAAAATTTTCTAGAACCATTCATCAGATCAATGCTCACAATAAAATATGATCAATTTGTAGTAAATGTATTTATCATTGTGTCACAAACATTTAAAGACCTATAGCAATAAAATTCATTATTTACAAAAAATAATGATAATTTTAATTCTACATTTGACTACGTCAGTAGCGAATTATTACCAAACAGACCAATAACAATAAAGACTAAAAAAAGACATCATAGAAATTGAAGGGAATGGATTTCCTATTGGCGAGTTTGTTTTCTGGAAGCATTTTCATTTTCTACTGAAAAGAAGTATTGAAAAGTTATTATAAAAGTGTTTTTAAAAATAAAATATTATTTTGAGGTTTTGTTTAAAATTTAATAATTATGTAAGGTTGAAAATGAATTCTATTTGAAAAATAGACTGTTTTTGTATTAAAAATCGTGCAAATATGAATAGAAAAAAATAAAAAAATAAAAAAAAGTGAAAATGGAGAAAGAATGTAAGAATTTGTTTGAAAGAATATTTTGAAAATGAAAATGCCTGTGAAAATAGAAAAGAAGTTGATGGCTCTTTGTTTTCAATTTCAGGAGAAAATGAAAATGGGTCTAGAAAACAAAAACAAACCGGCCATTAGCAACTACACATTTCTATCGACAAAATAGTATTTCTTTTTCTTTTTCCTTGTTTGCTTCAATCTAATGAAGCAGTGGTACTTTATCAAAAACTAGCAATTTGGGCACATTTGATTCATATACTAAACTTTTTATAGTACAGAGTAAATATTTTATTTTTGATATAATATTATTTTTTAATAGCATTTGATACTTATTTGAGTTTTTACATTGACAATAACAAAATGTAACATAAAATGATAATAATGTGTATATAGTTATGTGTTGTAAATGGTAGTTATTATCTAGTTATAGTCATGAAAAGGAAAAAAAAAATTGGTATATCATATAAAACATACCCAAAATGGATTAGCTGTTTTATTAATAGTATAGATTAATTACATGGGAAATTTAGATGGAAATGACCAAAATATCCCTCATCAAAGTGTTAAAAAAGCATTAGTTTTACTTCTAGCATTAACAAAAATATGGAATATAATATATTTGCATAGCAATTGCAAATTTCTATGGACTAATTGCCAGTGTTTTTTCTTTAACCAAAGGAGGATTTGAATCATAATTAACTAACCATGAAAGAGGATTATCTAAAGAGTAAATTCCATTTCCTCAAATATTATATATGTACTCTTTCTAGCATAATTTTGACTATTTGATATCAAATAATTTTTTATGAAAAATATATATTTTTTAAAAAAATTTGAATTACTTTTTCGGGGGAAGTGGATCATTTCAAAAGATGACGCAAAAGTTTGCTAAAAAAAAATCTTATTTTGTGTATTAATATAATGATTTTAAGGGCCCATATATATATATATATTTGTGACAAATATAATCTATAATTCATAATCACGTGTTAAAGTATTTAGCTTTATTATAAGCAATAATTAAGTCAAAATAAGTTGCCACATGATAAGATGCTCTAATAAGCATCTTAATCAATGAATATCGAGAATATTATGCTTAGCATTTGCACGCCATGTGAAAAATATAATAAAATATTATATATCTCATTCTCTTTAATAATTAAGTTTTATAAATAAATTAATAGTTCAATATAGTATTATATCTTGGAAATTAATTAAAATTAACACTTGGTTCGAGCATTAAATATTGTGCAAGAATATGCCCTAATTGCACATCAATAGAACATCAATAAAAATAGTATATGATATCAAGATAGATTCTCATACATCATAATACAGCTCACAAATCATAATACAGTAAACACTGCTATTAATGATTGAAAATAGCATGAAATCAGTTTCATAATTCGGATGAATTATCTAAATAAACGCATTTGCAAAATAAATTCTGACTGTAATTCTATTAAAAATAAATTATTATAAAATTGTACTTTACTTTATAAAATAATTCAAAATGAAATATGACATGCATGGTCATGTTATAAGCTCAAAATGTCATCAAAATCTATTAATCTCCATCACATTATTATTGTTGTTATTATTTCCCCTTACTTTAATACATGTGGCCCTTAGCAATTGTGAAATAGTTGTTGAACTTTGAAATATCATATAAATCATATCCTAATCATCTGCAATAATTACATTTAGCTCAGAATTATTTCAATACAAACGTAGACAACAACTTAAGTACTAATTAAGCAACCGATCTTGGAACTTTAAGAAGTGCTTAATTGAAACTTTAGATGAAATTGAAATTCCTCAAGGAAGTTATGGGTCTGAACTGCAATTAATATTTTTGCTCGGGATATTTATTTATTTTTTTTTTAATATCTTTTGAACCAACCTCAGGTCAAGCTTTTGAAATTTTAAATTCAAAATCAAAACTACAAGCTGATAAATTCAACTCAAACTCAAGTTCTAACTCGTTTACAAAATATACATTTATATTGGTATTAAAATTATTTAATTTATTGTTGAAATACTCTAAATAATATTCTTATTCTTTTATCATTCTTAATTACCATCAAATACTATAATCCATGGCCAATTAATTTTTTAAGATTATTTTATTTTATCAAAATATAAAATCATTATTGTTAGTAAAATAAAATTATTACTATTTTATTTCAATATGTATTTCTAATTTAATATAAATATACACATCAATAAAGCTCACATTGTATTGATAATAACAATAATATTATTATTATAAATCTTATATCATTAATAATAAATAAAATAACAAATAAAAAAATTCACAAACTCAAAAAAATTCAAATTTGAGTTAATTTTATTTGAGCTGACTGGTTATGAGATTCATGGAATCGAGCCAATTTTTCTCGCACCCCCTATTATTACCCCTACTTTTCAAGAACTATCTAACTGAAAAAGCATAATTATATATATGAGCTGGAATTATGACCCATCAAAAAGGGAATCTCATCATCAAATCCAACGGCCAAGATCATAATGAGTGGTGCTGCAGTCTTTCTTATGTGTAAGTGTAATGCGAGGTACAGAAGCAGTGAAAACGATGCCAAGTCCAATCAATCCCCCCACACACAGTTACACCTTATGAAGGAGTTCAAGAGGAGCAAGCAACATCCATATGTTAAACCATCTTTGGCTACTAATCTTTTCCTTTCACTTGGCAATAAACGCCACTTGTCTTTATCAATCCACACCCCCATCGTTTGTGTAAATAAGGGTAAATAAAATTGTGTTCAAATAATTAGACCTCGTTTGCTTTTTTTGGTTTTTTTTGAAGAAATTTTTCTTTTTTGACAAAAAATAATAATAATAATAATTAGTTATAAGTGTAAATTTAAAAATAAAATATTATTTAAATATTTTATTTAAAATGAAATAATTATATAGGGTTGAAAATGAATTATATTTGGATGATATTATGTTTTTGTATTAAAAATCGTGCAATTAAAAATATGAGAAAATAAAGTGTGAAAATGTAGAGAGAGTGTAAAAGTGTGTTTGGACAACTGTATTGAGAATGAAAATACTATGAAAATAGGAGAGAAGTTAATAATTTTTTATTTTTATTTAAAAAAAAATAAAACCAAACGGGCACTTAGTCGCTGCAATAATAATTTATAAACTGCTCATATCTTGTATTTAATATAAATTTTAAAATAAAATATATAAGATTTTTATAGGAATAAGTAGATGGATGTGGAGGCCACAGGTAGAAATAAGGGCCACATACTTTTTCTTGAATTTTTTTACTAGGATGACGGGAATTATACTTGATCTTAAACTCATATTTAAGAATTCAAGAATTTAAAATAATATGTAAATTGCTCTCATTGTCTCACTTTTGATAATACTTATTCAAGATAAAGTGTCACATTAATATATTTTGAGGCTAGAGACGATACATCAATATAATTAAATATATATTTAACGATCAATTTAATCATTATTATTGTAATAAGACGCTTCTTTGGGTCAAGGCACGCTCTCATCCCACTTGGTAAATATAATTAAGTGTTGGGGTATTTTTGTCTTTTGAGAAATTATGGCAGAAATGCAATATCTCATATATTTGTGTGTATGATATACACAGGTGTGTGTGTGTGTGTGTGTGTGTTGTGTGTATTATTTTGTCTATGCATAATGCATCTGTTGCTATCTAGAATGGTACGGGAGTTCAGCCACTTGCCACTTGCCACCTGCTTTTATAGCATTTCGTGTAGACTTGGTACAAGTAAGAACCCACATACAAGGGCTTTTTGGGGACTTATTATTATTAATATTATTTTTCACTAGGCTGTATTTTTTCACATAACAATATCAATATATTATGTGTGTTTCTATATATATATATATATATATATATTTTTATCTTAAACAACTTGAAGAAAAGTTTAAAATACAAATCCAAAATTTGCTAATTCTAAAACATGAAATGAAGGGCTCTACTACTACACGTACTCTTTGAGCTCGAATATATAAAAACAATAATGCATCTTAATTTATAATAATTTACTATTTTTATATATGTAATACAATGCAGAAAACTATCCATTCTTATGTCCAGAAAGGCCAAAGGACAAATTTGAAGTCACGTAAAATTCATGGAAGTCCTCAACAAAAATCGTTCAATACTTAAATTAATTAAAAACAATATTAAGATTTGATCAATTAACCACTCGACTATAAAAAAAAAATTGATGGTCGACATTTCATATTATGACTTAAGACAAGGATAGATAAGATTTATATAAAAATTACGTATAAATCTAAATATGCTCAAACCTTACTTTTCAATAGCTAAATAATTTAGTCTATAAATAAATTTCACTTAAAGAAAAATCCAACTGTTATATCCATATCAACGTACAAGAGTGCTAAGTAATAGGATACTAGAAATTTAAAAAGGGACCATATATGATGTATACTTGATAGCTACCCCATAATGCATAAGTTCTATAGCTACACAAGTAAAGAAAAGTTGAAAAGAAAAAAAAATAAAAAACATAATATATATATGAGGAATTTGAGAATGTCCATTCATTACAAGCAAGTTATTTACAATGATTTGTTTCTGTATAGAAGCAAATATGTATATATATATGTATAGAACAGTGACCCTTTTTAGTTCTGATGGTTGCAGCAAACTTTAGCGTGTTGTTGAACTGATCCATCCATCTGAAAAATGCTCAGAATAACATCCATTGAACTATCCTTTTCTATCATTAAAGAAAGGGCAACAAGTGTAGGTATTTAAGATTAAAATATAAATACCAATATAGAAGGCAGGAAAATTCTGCTGACAAATTAGGAGCCAAAAGAGGATATTATTACAAGGGGGTTTATGCATGTAATGAACTTTCTATTTTCTCCTATAAATCAGTGGAGATTCTTTGTAGGTTTTTGATAATATCCCTAGTTATTCCTTTCTTTTTTAGGGTTGTAATGGGGTTTTGCCTTGGTAAGTAATGGTGTGGTGCTTGTAGCTATACAGGAAATAGAAAAAAAAAAATTATGTGAATTGAGTGCGAAAATATTTGAAAAAAAAATATGTTACATCAACGATGTCTGCGTTAAAAAAATTTCTTATATGAATTGTATGAAAAATATATTGAATGATGTTTTAAATAATATAAATAATTATTTGGTAGCGCAAAGTATCGTATAAGACTATAGTCAGCTTGAGGGAGTTGGGAGGTTAATCCCGAAATCAAAAGATAATGCTGAGAATAAATCCAATAATCATCCGCTACCAAACATCGTACAAGACTACGGTCAATTTGAGGAAGTTGAGTGCTCTGAAGTCATAAGATGATGTTCAGAGTAAATCTAATGATCATCCCCTAATAACAGCTTGGGAAATTGAATTCATGATGTCATTTTGATACCAATTGATAGAATTAAGAGCTTGCCACTAAATTAAAAATTATAGATATTAACGAGGGCAATTGTAATTATATAGTAAATAGAAAAAATCTTAAAAATATTGAATATGATTATGCCATGATAATGTTTAGCTGCATATATAGGAAATTTGAGAATTTTTATATGAGTAACATAAGAAATAAACACATTCTTACAAGAACCGAGTGTGAAAATATTGAATAATTCAAATTATAGGAAATATAAAAATTTATGAATTAGAGTGTTGGAAAATAGGGAATGATTCAAATTATACCACGTTAGCTCACTTTTTGTGAGTACTTTTTAGGGGATGGGATTGGAATTAATTTATATGTAGTACACATTTTAAGCAATCAAATTTAAATACTTCCAAGTATTTGACTTGTGAATAGGATATTTTAATTTCTTTTTGGATTATTTGCTTCAATGGGAAAAAACGAAGGTAGCTCGTATGTGTGTGTGTGTGTGTATGCCGAAAGATAGATTTAGATCTATGTTTCTTTTCATATCTTTCAACCACCCTCTTCTCTAATTTGGCTGTTAGTACCCATACCTTTTTATCCCAAACAAAAGAATAATAATAAAATAAAGAAAATGTTAGGTTATATTTTTTTATAAATTATTTTAAAAAATATAACCGAATATATCTTCATTTTCTTTCCAAAACACACATTTTTCAATATAAATATATTATATATTTTATTATTATTTTGATATAAAAAATCATTCAATTCTATTTTTATTTCAAAAATTTAATAAAAAAATATTAATTTAAATGTTATAAAATATAGTAAAAAAATATTTTTTTCAAAATATAAAAAAATATATCAAAATATAATTTTCATATTTTTTAATAATTTATTTTTTTAAAATATATAATAAAATCGTACAAAAAACATAACCAAACACTCCCAAAGCAATTTAAATTATTATAGGTATTGTTGACCCTATAAATCTTTATAAACCACTAAAAATTTATATATATTATGTATATATAAGAGAGTTTATGAGAGAGTGAGAAAAAGAAAATCTCTACCTTGTTTCCTGTTTGAACCTCCTGCAAAATTTTGCAATTTTTCTCTCTCAAAGACACAGTTGCTTCTTTCATGGCGACCCCACTCCTTCTCTTTTTTTAGTGCAAAAATCTGAGCTGAAGCTGGCCCTCTTTTTCTCCCTCTTTTAGAGGTGAACCAAAGGCTGAACAAAATCCCTTTTTTCCATTCTTTTTCTTTTCCTCCCTTTTTCTCTCTGCGGTTTTTTCTTTGTGAAACCCTAGTTAATATACATCTCCTGGAGAACAGGGAGATTATTTCTTGGGTTTTTTCAGTTGAAGCTCAGAACCCTTAAGAAAAGAGCAGAAGAGAAGCTTTTTTGGTTGCAGATCAGAGCTTTTTTTTTGGAGAATTATGGGTACAAATTTCATTGTTTTTCCCCTTGTTTTTGTGGTTTAATTTAATGATTCTGTGGTGATATAAGTAAGAGAAAAATCTCAGTTGCAGAAGTGCAGAATATCTCTCCATATTTCTTCTTGTTCTTCTCCCTCTGACGTTAATCTTTTCGCTCTGCAGAATTTACTTTCTTGCTGTGAAAAGGAGAGAAAGAGAAGAGAATGGATTCTGGCAACAGTGGGAGCCTGCAGTCGTCGAGCGGTGGTGATGAGGAGTACGATTCACGCGCCGCCGCGGCAGACTCTGTGTCAGCTTTCATGGGTGGCGGCCCCATTTCCAACCCACCACCACCACCACCGTTTTTTGACCCACTTTCCAACTATTTGCAGCTCCACCAAAATCCCAATTCTTCACTCCTGAATCCAAGCCTGGCCTGGCCCAGAAGTTCCACAAACACACTAAGATCCGACCCGAATCCGGTTACTCATGATATCATCAACCCCATGCTTTCCAGCTCATCGCCGCCCCCCTTCATGCCATCTTTCGCGGCGGTTGGAGTGGACAATAGCAGCAGCGCCACCGTTGGACCGTCGCAGCAGAGTCAGAATCAGAATCAGGCGGCGGCGCGTAACCCGAAGAAAAGATCGCGAGCTTCCAGACGAGCGCCTACCACTGTGCTAACCACAGATACCACCAATTTCAGAGCCATGGTTCAGGAATTCACTGGAATTCCCGCCCCACCTTTCAATAATTCGCCGTTCCCGAGAAGCAGGCTCGATCTTTTCCGTACAAGATCCACCTCCTTGGACCCAGCTCAGCCGCAGCCGCCGCCGCCGTATCTCCGCCGTCCCTTTGCCCAGAAAGTTCAATCACCGCTTCCATTTCTTTCTTCTTCTTCCACACTGCTGAGCTCCGCCGCGGGCCTTGACGCCATAGGAACGTCGTCGTCTTCTTCTTCTACTAACAATATTATCAATTCTATTTCTTCATCTACAGCTTCTAGGTCATCTCCCGCAGTTAACTACCAAATCCCAATCTCACAAAGTTCAAATCTTTTCAACATTCCGACAAACCCACTTTTCACTTCTCTCGTATTCCCATTCCCAAGTTCTCCTGCAATGGCGTCAAAACCCCAGCTTCCATTTGAAATCCCATCAAAAATCGGCGGCTTAGACGAACAATTTGGATTAAGCCATGGAAATCATGTTTCCTCAACTCTCGCCGGCCTCCCAAACCTCATTCCTTCCGATCATATCGCTCCGAGGAACGATCACAACGACAACAATGCAGCAAGCTGGAACAATAATCCAGTCAGCCCAGATGGAGATAAAGATAATTCAAGGCCTGTCAATGGAAACTTCAGCTTCCCGAGGAATACACTAACCGGCAAGATGAATTACACGGTTTCTTCCACGTCGAATTTTCACGGCGAAAAGGGGCCGGAAAACGTCGCTGCCGCAAGGGGAGAAGGTATGGTGGAATCATGGATTTGTTCTTCAGAGTAGAAATGATTATAGCATAGAAAGTATGCTGGGGTAATGATGAGGGTAATGATTAAAACATTGAAAAAAGGGAGGTTAAAAAAATTAGTGTGATCTTCATGATCTTAACCATGATTTTCACAAAGTTGAGAAAAAGAATTACACTGTACTAGCGCTTAAATTATGTGTAAATAATTATAGTCTTCTTTTTGGATCTTTCTCCATATATATACATATATATATCCATCACTAATCATATAACATAATTAAGGCCCATCTTCATATTTCATTTTTGTTTTGTTATGAATATTTGGCTTTCTTTCAATTTGCAAAATACTGTTGTATCTGTTTTTGTTTTATTACAGTGCCATCTCTGCACTTGTTTTTCTCATTTGGGGTTTGACGACAGGAAAACAAAGAATCGTGGAAACATTGGGAACTTTCTGCCTTAATTTCCTCGTACATTCTATCTATCAAATGACTACTTATTCTCCTCGTATTTATTTAGTTCATGTATGCTAAAACATGCAGTCAGAAGAATAAATATCAAGAATTGTGGGTGGCATTAATGGGGTTTCTTGAATTCTAGTTCTTTCTTCATTTTCTTATTCAAGTCTGTGCGTGTGTGTTTTGTTTTTGTCTTTCTTTTTTTTTTTCCTTTTTTCTTTTTAATTTTGTCAGCAATAATTTGGAAGTATAAAGTATTGAGACGGAGAATTGACGGCGGGATTTGGGGAATGGATCCATAGCCGCCGCACCGGTTGGATCTTTTATTATAACTTATATTTCATTTCATATTTCAGTATAAGATATATGTATTAAATATTTTTTTATAAAAATAATTAATTAATAATAAAATATATTTGATATATATACGGAATGGAATAGATAATTTAAAGTGCAATAATTATTCGTAATTTGGGTTCTAACTCAAATTCCACACCTACAAATTAAATGACAATGCTGCTGAATCAACTTATCATTCGACAATTTAGTAATTTTTCTTCTTTGTTAATACTTTTCACTTTAATTGGTAAGTTTATGCCAAAATCAAAGTTGGCAATTTTAGTACATATATATCTCCATAGGGATGATTTTATGATGATAATCAATCCTAGTTAGTGATATATCAATTTAGGTTCATTATTTCAATTTATATTTCACATATTTTGTTATCTAAAATAAAAGATCAAAAATGGTAATATACAAAATAGAAAAAGTCATTAATGTAAATAATAAATAATAAATATGAATGTGTTAAGTGGTCAATTGGTCCTTTAGCGGTACATCGCCCTTATAAGAGTCGAATCTTTACGAATTTTAAATATGGACGTGCTTATTAAGTTAAAAAATGATAAATACAACTTAAATATGCATTTGTTTGATTTTAAATATGACTTACTTATAAGTTCATTACATAAATCAGATAATTTATTTATGTTGACTGTATAAATATTTCGCGTACGTGGAGAGAAAAAAGAAGAGGATTTTGTGTGTTTTGTTCATACGCATTTGGATGCTTGTTTGAGACAGTAGATGATGTTCTTACGCAAGAATCTTCTTGCTTATTTGGCTACGAACAGAAGTAAACTTCGCCCATCACTGTTTCTTCAAAACACAATAAATGCTTTCCCAAATATTTGCATCACTTTATGCAGACTGCTTTCTTGCATCACAATTTATCTACTTCTCTTTCCAATTCGCGCAACCCCCACCCCTCCATATCATGATACGACGTGATATGTGGGTTGGTTGCCACAGTCGTTCCTTAAAATTTATATAAAATAATATTATATTTTTTTTATTAAAATTTAAAATATTTAATAAAAGTTTGATCCCATCCTTCAGAATTTGAAATTTTTGACTTCGTCAAACAAAAATATTTATTTATACTTGGTCTTTAACATTTAATGATATGCTCGTGCGAAATTCATATATTATAAGATCTATAACTAACACTGTTGTTGGTGTGTATAGTATTATAATGTTCCGCAGTGTAAATAAATTTTTTCCTAAATTATAGTAATTTATTTTTTCTTTGGGTGCATTAAAATTAAGGAATTATTAATTACTTCAAATAAACACGAAATCCTCTTAGGATTTTTTAAATTATGCTTCTGATTAATTCAATTAAGTAATGTTGTCCCACGTAGAAGAAGCTAGCTAGGCGTAGACAGGGTTGGGTAAACTAATGGCCTTACCAATCCACCTAGGAATTTCAGACATAGGGTTTGGACAAATACAGCTTAACTAACTCACTGTGGCTTAGGGGCCACCAAGGTATATGTTACTATTTTAGTTTTGCCATTGCTATACCTAGCTAGCTAGCCACATTAATTAAAGCTAAGTAAAGGTGTTTAATTAGTGTAATTTAGGATTGATCCACCATGTATGCTAATGACATCCTTAAATTATATCACGATGACCACCGCAGTACGTATAATTTTCACGTTTTTATTTCTTTTGCATTTCTCTTTTTCATGTAATTAATTTGGGTTCATTTTCAATTAATGGCTGGTATGTACGAGCGTACATATAATAAATCGAGCATTAAGAGTTAACATTAATAGATCTTTTCGAATAAGCAATATAACTAACATTTCGTCCTATTAAATTGGAGAGATTGGACCACTTGTAAACGTGGGGCGAAAACACTGATTACGACAAAATTCGTCGTCAAATATATATATAAATTTAATTATTTTGAAATATTATTTTACTATTGTAAATATGATAAAGGGTGTTGTTTTGATTAAATTATCTAAACACTGATTATGATTAAATTTGTTGTAATCATTGGTTATGACTAAATATGATGAGGGGCATGGGTGCAATGGAGTCAAGTCAAGTCGAGTTTAAGCTCTACAAGTCTAAAATTTTAAGCTCTAGCTCGACTCGATAAGGCTCGAATTGACAAAAGAATTATAAAAAAGTGTAGGCTCGATTTCAAGCTTGAAATAAAAAAATAGTAATATAATGCATATATATTAATAAATTAAAAAATAATATTTAATTATAAATTGGCTCATGAGCCTCACG
>JACGDI010005306.1:108262-141893 GCA_014898725.1 Jacaranda copaia
AATAATTATGATATATTAATAATTTAATATTTTTATTTAATTTAAAATTTTTTGCAAGCTCGAGCTCGAGCCTGCAATTTTTGCCAAGCTCAACAAGAGTTCGACTCATTTACACCCCTATCCATAACTAAGCAACTATCATTTCATCTTAACTTTTTTAATTTACTTTAAAGATTCAAATAAAAACATTGAGAAAATTAAAAATTATATTAATATATAAAATATATGAATACTTTATTTATTTTATAAAAATTTGAAAATAAACCTGGTGTGTACCAAAATTATAAAAGCAGACATTAGAACATGGGATTTCCATGGCCCAAAGAAAGGACTCGGGATTTTGATGAAGTTAAGCTAAATATTTCAACTATTGGTTTCTTGCTTCCTAAAGCAATATTTTCAAGATAGGACCAACAATGAACCAACAACTTGGTTCAGTCAGTAGGATCAGTACCTCGTCGTAATAATATAATAATTATATTTAATTTTATAAATATATATAATATTTTAATATTAAAAAAGTAAAACTTTCAGTAATATAGAAAGAATATCATTTGAAAAAATTTTAATTTATTCATTTTTAAGTATATTTTTTTAAAAAAATATTATTTCACAATTAGTCAATTATAAATAAATAAAAAATAATATTTCATATTAATTTAAGTAATAATTCATTTCATGTTTCAACCTCAAGTAAAAATAAATTTATCTATGCTAAATAATCAATATAATATAAGAGAAATTAAACAAAATAAAACAATAAATTAAACATAAGCATTCACATATAACTACCATTTCATTAAATTTTAAGAAAATAAATTCATATTTAAAAAAATTCTATGTCCAAAATCTTTAATCATCATCTTTTAACTCATAATTTCTTGATTCTTTTTTACATTTTTCATTTTTTTAAAAAATAAATTTTAATTTTTTTTTTTTAAATGAACTGGGCAATTCGGTACTGCTTTAACCAATTTTTAACTAGTTTTGACCAATATTGTCCATCACCGATTTTTATGCTTCAATCGAACCAATTAACCTCCGATTATAAATCCAACTAGTTTGAAAGATCGATTTGGCCTGATTTTCAAAACATGACCTAAAAGCAATAATTACCGGATTAATTATATAGATATTTTTAGGATCTATAATAATAATAATTCTGAATAAAGACATGCAGGATTTGCAGTTGCTCAGGTCATCAATTTATTATTAATAGACACACATAAAGCTCAAAGCAGAGCAGATAATAGTATAGTTGACTATAAAGTGATTTTTAGTATTGATTAACTTAAAATTAAATTTTTATTTGCTTTTGTAGATAAAGTATGTAATCTCAAACAATTTAATGGATTGTGAGTTTTTGTGTAATCATATATATTTATATATATTAATCATTTATAATTTAATTGTACAAAAATACAATTCGTCAAAACTTTATATAAGAAATAAAGTATTTTATAATTTTTTTTAAGAGCGGAACTTATAAATAAACTTTTAAAATAAAATATTAGGATGTTATAAACTTTTGATAGAAAAAAAAGGAAAACTAAAAAGTCTCCAATTTTTTTTTACAATTTTTAATAAACTTTTTTTATTTCAATCATATTAATTATAAATCGTCATTATTAATATCTTATAAACTTCAAATTTTAAAATTTTATTTAATCCAAATAATCAAAAATCAATTCAAAAAAAAAAAATCTCACATTTATAAATTTTAAAATACTTTATGTAAAAAAAAATTAAATAAATTTAGCCAACACCTCCGACCTCACCTCTCCTAGCGCAGTTGCATCATGTGATCATCTCATGTGCTTGCCTTGTTAGCATTAAAGATTTTTCCAAACTTCACACAGTAACTCACTAAAGTGTGTGTGTGTGTATCTCTTATTCTGTTCCCACTTCCCAGTGGAGAAAACTCTGTTCTTTCTATTCACTGCCCTACTCCACTGAAATCCAGATCCAATACAGCCTTTTTAAATCTTGGATTTGGAAAAAAGTCCTCTATTAGATCTCCCAAGTCCCAACAAAGACATACACATTTCTGTACCACCAATTTCAAATGGCTCCAATCCAACACTCCTCCATCAGCAAGCTACTTTTGTTTTATCTTCTCATGGTAACTTCAACATTCATTTCTGCTCACTCTCAAAGCCAACCACAAAGTTATGAGCTCTTTCGTAGAACAAGAATCTTGCCAGAGTTGGAAGATCAAGATGAGCCAATTATCAACAAGAAAGCCACTTCCACTACAAAAATTTCCACCAAGAACCAAACCAAACTCATCAAACCTTCAAATTCATCCAAGAACCAGACCAAGCTCATTAAGGCCACCACTGGTTCAGCCAAGAACCAAACCAAGCTCGTTAAGGCCACCACAGGTTCAGCCAAGAACCAAACCAAGCTCAATACACCACCCTTTGGTTCAGCCAAGAACCAAACCAAGCTCATCAAACTACCCTCTGATTCAACCAAGAACAAAACCAAGCTCATCAAAACCAGTTCTTCTGCACCGACACTCAAATCCCAGATCAAGAAATTTAACTCCACCTCAAGTCCAGCTACCAAAAGTGGTTCACTTTCAACCAAGAAGTCATCAGATCTACCTAGACTGAGCTCATCCGAGAACAAAACAACCAAGCCCAGTACCAGCAAAGAAAGCAAAGCCCAGATAGAAAACGGTGCCATTGAGTCCAAATCCAAGTCCAAGAGCCCAGATAAGGCCCAGCCCAAGAAGCCCAAAAAGAAGATTGATCAAGAAGTTGAAGATGCTGATGATTTGATTTCTGAGTTCAGAGACCTCCCATTAAAATTCCAAGAAACTTTTGTCCCAGATTTGGAAATTATTTCCAAAACCTCAAGAGTATATCTGACAAAGTACAACAAAGAATTCACCAAGGGATTCAAACCATATGTGGGCAACAAATATGCATCAACAATTGCTTCAATAGCTTCCTTTGCCTTCATCATCATCCCTCTAATTGTTGTCTCACTCATTTTCAATAGGATCAAAGCTTATTTTTCACTCCAAAAGCTATTGATTTTCATCCAAATATATCTTGCCGTATACTTCACCATTCTTGCCCTATCTTCATTGCTTACTGGGCTCGAGCCACTCAGGTTTTTCTACTCAACTTCTCAGTCCACCTATGTGTGTGTCCAAGTCTTGCAAACCTTAGCTTATGTGTTGTACCTCCTGCTGCTGTTGATGTACCTGGTTCTTGTTTTCTCCACTGAAGCTGGGCTGGCCACCAAGTTATTGGGCCTGGGCCAAACTTTTGTGGGCTTTGCAGTTGGGCTGCATTATTACATTACAGTGTTTCATAGGGCTGTTCTGCATCAGCCTCCCAAGAGTGGTTGGAAGGTGCATGTTCTGTATGCCACGTGTTTTATTGTGATCTGTCTATTGGGTAGGATAGATAGGAGGAAGAAAGCTTATTTGGAAGAAGGTGGCCAGGAGGGGAAGCAGAGTTGAAAGTCAGTTTTTGTTTTTATTTATTTTTCTTTTCTTTTTTTAATTTTTCTTTCTTTCTGGTTTCTGTTTTATGATGGACTGTAATTTTACACCAAAAGCAGCAAAATTTTTTTGCTTCTCATACTTAGCAAAAATTGTAATTTAGTAAAGAATTTCATTATTTTAGTTATTTCAAAAGTTCCCAGGGCCAACATGTAAAATCCAGAAAGTAAAAAGTGGAAGGCAGAAAGGATCTTTGTTGCTGGCAGCCTTAGGGCCTGCCTGGTTTTTTATTCCCATATCTTATTTTTATGTTTTTTACTATTTAAAAATAAAAATACATTACTTTTTACATATTTTCATCTCATATTATTTTTATTTTTATTTTTATTCTCAAAAAATAATTTTCAATATTATATATAACTTCTCTTTTTATTTTATTATTTTTATTTCTCTCAGCATACAATCTACTAAATCTAATACAATTATTAATTTTTTAACAATCTATTCAAATACAAATTTATTTTAACTAATTAACTTTTCAAATCCTGAAAATAATGGAAATGAAAATAAAAGAAAACAGGCTCTTAACTTTGGTCTGAAGTAACTTCATTTAACTGTGTTTGATTGTTTGGTTTTGTCTTTTAACAGATTATTCAAGTGAAAAGCAATTGTTATAGGTGTTTTTGTTTTAATAAGATGAGTGCAAGTTGTTTAGACTAAGTGGGGATGGGCAGAAAAAAGAACATTATTTGTTTAATTTCAATAGCCTATGGTAAATAGATGTGATCAAAGTTGAAATAGAAGATATTGTGATCGAATTTGGTTATAAAATGTGTGGCATGTGTTATGGAGGTAATCTTTTAAAGTCGCTTTTAATTTAAAATTTTTTTTTGGAATAAATATTCCGAACCGTTGTAAATGCGACTATAAATGCAGGCAACTGAGTTGAATGCGACAAGTAACGGTTGCCCGACGGCACAACAATTTGTGAAGAAGAGTTTCTTACAATGTATAAAAGATACTAAAGAATCCGGATAATTTGGGGCAATGTTTGGCTCTACATTTCGACAAATGAGAAAGGCAAACTTCGGTGTTTGTATTAATTTTAGAGAGAAATTTTCAGGCTGCCGACGGTTTTGGTTCTGGATGTGTCGGTGTGGGGATGCCACTGCCACCGACAGCGTAGGCTCCATTTTCTAAGTTTTTTATTATTATTATTTATACACACAGAAAAAACTATTATGTTTGAATTCTTGACCTCATATTTTACATGTACATATCAGGAATCTATTAGATTCGAACATCTAATCTCATATTTTTATGTGTAAGACTAATGTCATTGAACTAAAAACTACAAACAACTCTATTTTTTAAATTAAAATGTGTATCTTATTAGAGAAGATTAATTTTGAACAAAATTAAAACATTTTTTCAGAACAAAAAAATAGTAGAGGACCACAATAACAACCTGGTTGACTATAGAAGTCCTTAGAATGTCTAATTCGAGTTATATCTATTGCCCAAGAATGTAAGCTTGTCTTTATAGTCATATCAAAGTGCCAATTAGATCGATGCCCATCCCCTATGGAGATGATTGATTCCTATAAACTGCTTAGAACCATAAACTACTACTACAAATAAGGTCAAAACATATAAAAAGTTCTGATAGACCGACTTTAACAACCATGTTGAACAAAATCAAATTAGCTTCTTCAAATTGTTTGTGCATTAATTTGTAGTTATCTTCTCAAGAAAACAATTATATGCCATAGTACCAAGTGCTGATTTCTGCCAGAAAGCAGGAAACAAGTTCTCATAGGCAGCCAGCCATTCAAGAAACATGGCTCCAGGAAACATAAGAGCAAGGAAAATTTTTTTTCGTTACATGTCCAAATGTCCATCTCGTACAAACAAAAGGTCCGTATTACAATGTTACAATCCCATCTGCGTAGAGATCCCAAAAAAAATATCATGGCAAGGGAAGATAAATCATTACAATCTAGTAAATTCATTAGCACAGGCTGTAAGCAACTGATGGGTTCTTTCAGAATAGATCTCCACAACAAAGGGGAAGACATAAATACCAGAACATGCCTGATAAGCTATGTTCTATAGCCTGGGTAACACAGTTAAAAGATGTTACCTAGTCCAAGAAAAAAGCACCATTGCAGTACCTGCAAAATTTATGGTAGTTAAAACCATATGAGTGCCAAGGCATTGCAATTGAAAAGGGCCAAACACCAAATTTATTCCTAAAATGGTTCCTCTGTGGCCAAAGGAAGATGCATTAGAGGTCCATCTTATAATACAATAATAATCAGGTAATAATTCTTTACTCTTTAAACAGTAAAGGCTGAATCATTCCACATAAATATAAATATAAACATTTTTCTGTAGCAACGATTCAATATAACTTCCACTTTCGAGATATTTTTTGGTCAGCAACAAATATTATTATTCAATTTTAGATCAGGCTGTGATAAGTCCAAGTTCCCATATTGCTGCTCGTTATGGAGAATCCATTTGAAAAGAGGAAAAAAATGGAGTTTTTGTCTAAAGAAGCAATTTTGTTTCTGTTATGATACATGTTATTTCAGTACGCATGTACAGAAAGCTCCACAAGTAAAGACTACAAAGTGACTTATACATGCCTACATTCATCACCATTCAGCGCTTCACTTGTTTCATGTGTTCAAGTAAAGAAAAGACATAATTATTGTATGCATTTGTGATGATGCAGAATGTTCCATGTCATGTGGTCACGGAGGGACCAGAACTAAGGAGTATTAAGTAGAGTATAGAATGAAAGTAGTCTACTTTGATGAAGACTTCAGATGATTCTATTTTTCAAAGTATTGTTTTGTACTAATTATGTGCGAAGACACCCTGTGTAGATCATAACATTTTCCCTTTGACAGGATCTTCAAATCTAAAAGAGTATCAACCACAAACTTCATATCCCAGAAAGCAATCACTGGTGGATGACTCCAGTTAAAAAGGCTGTATTTATTGTGTATTTCTTCCATTGTTTTATCTTGGTGGAAAGAATTTCAAAGCTAATTTCAACCAACATAAATGTCAGCCAGTTTTAGATCCCAGAAGCAGCAATATTACCTCTCACTGAACTTCACAACAGCGTCAGAGGCATAGAGGAGGGTTTCATTGGCTTTCTCAAGAACCATATAGAGCTCCTTTCCTCCAGTAAGCCGAGCAATAAGCCAAGCATTGTTTTTTGCTCTAGTGCATACTTCGAGATCCTTCTCACAGCCCAAATTGTCACGTTTAGCTCTACTCTTTGCAGAGTCAACATCCTCTCGAAGCTTACCCAAGGCAACCAATGATTCCTGTTGCATTCCATCACACAGAAATACCCAAATTCCATGAACATGACCAATATAAGGTTATAAAATCCAGAAATTACCAACATGTCTGTCTCCTATAAGTTAGTCAAATAGGGAGGACAAAGCATTCCACAGTATTCTTGAGCACAAGTGAAAACTTCATAACAACTTTACCACAATTTGGGCTCAAGACTAGATTTAAGAAAGCAATGTAGAGGGAAAATGAGAAATAAGGTTCTAAATCATACCAAACAACACACTTGACCATAATCAAGTGGATATATGCACAAACAGGTTATATTTTCTTCTGTCTAAAGACAGAAAAATCGCTTTTAACCTTTTCTTCTCTTTTGCTTTCTTTCTCACAAGTATGACCTAACCAGAATTATATGAGGTGCCATGAAGCCAACTATTTGCATTTATTATCAGCTGTTTAATGGCCCACACATGCCTTAGAAGCATCAAGAAAAGAGATATTTCTGTATTAACGAATTCTTGTAAAAGAGAAATTAGGTGCCGTTTTCATAAACTTCCAATAAAGAATGCAAGAGGCTCTCTGACAATGATTCCTTGTTCAGTACTAAATCAGACCACCATCACAAAGTCAGAGAGAACATGAGTGGAGCTCCAATGGACCACCATCCCTTGCATTCCAAAACCACATCCCATCCTCTGCTGAGAACAAATGTGACAGGGGCATCAACTGCATCAATTATTGGCAAAGGCTGACGAGTTATCCAACTTTCACTTTATATCTCTGTGTTTTTGCAGTTGGATACAAAGCTATAATGGAAGGAAATAATAAGCAAATAAACAAATTGAAGCCCCTCATCAACTGAGCGGAAAATGATAGTCAACGCCATTGTCTTAGCTCATCAAACTCAGGAACTAACAGGCATTAATGTAGCTCCAATTTGTAAAACATCTCAAGAGACCCACACACTCTAAAGGAAAAGTCTCAATGGCGGGCAACCTATTTATCTAGTTTAAATCATGTCACATCTCTATGGTATCAATTATACTAGAATTCCAATCTTCGTAGACAAAGAGATACATGAGCAAATAATCAGGCAGATAAATAAGTCTAAAATAAGAAAGAAAATTAAATATAATTATTAGCAGTTACTAAAGCAGCATATAGAAGCATATGAAAGTAGTTGTATGTTAAAAGCTGGACAAAAACAATGTGAATGACTGTTAGAAAGCATACTGAAGTAACAGGCCGTACCTTTGTCAAAGTTGTTACTTTTCCAGGTGGAGAAGACCTAGATATGTATCTGTCTCCATCCACCAGCAAATAACGATATCCACTTACATGATATGCATGCTCACCATCCCACCCTCTTGATAGCCTCTCTTCAACTTTGAACACCTTCAATGATGCCTGAGATGACCAGAAAAGTGCAAATTATCTAAGTGAATGAAAACACTATGTACTCTCAACTATTAACTTCTTGAGTTTATTGGAAAGAAAGCAAACTATTGGAGGTATTAATTATTACCACATTTAGTCGAAGATCATTTTTAATAAGATCTATGACGAAGAAAAGCAAAGGCTCAGGTTTGACACCACAGATGTAAGCAGTAAGGCAAGCCACACAATGGCATAAAAGCATGAAAAAGCTCTTAAGTGTACATTTAATCAACAAGTTATAAGATCCCATTTCATGGCATAAAGTTAATACAACTGACATTCTATGGTAGACCCCAGTACTGGTTAATCCATCATTTGGAAGAGTCCCCCATCCGCCAATTTGAAAACTTCTAGAATGACAAAAGATTTCAATACTATCATCATTCCACAAGTAATCTTAACGAAAATATGTGGATACCTTAGAAAATAACCAAAATAATTACTTCTAAAGCAAAATAAGCAGTAGAAAATGTCCTTTTAGAACAAAGTCAGCTGGTAGCTGCAGAGTCAATGTACCGTCATGCACGTGTTGGTTCAAAAAATAATCCAAATAAACAAGCAGTAACAGATCAGAGGAATGTAGTTCAACAGATAATGAACAGGTCCAAAAGAAATAATACTTAAGACCATAAACTTACAACTTATACCATTAAAATTACTCATAATCCAAGATAGTAATACATAATCTTGCTCTATGTCAAGTGGATCTACAGTCCATTCCGCCATCCAGTTATCATGCATCATATAAACTGATTGAGAAAAACAGATCTGTAGATAAAAGTACAATTAACTCTACAAAAATAATCAGCTCAGTCAATGTAAACTACCCATGATAAGCAAGCAGCAATAACACTTCATGTGAAGATTCAATTCGTTGAGTACTAGCAGAATAAACAAAACTTACATTTTCAAGAATTAGCTGCTTCACCATAGCAATTCCTTGCTCCCCATTGACAGATGAGACTGGAATCAGAAGTATCAAAGTGAGTCCCCGGTACTGATAAGCTAATAAATACATCTTCTCCTCTGTTTGATTAAGCCAAATTTTTGGGCTCGTAGGTACTAAAGTATTAACTTCTGCGCCCCAAATATTGGTGGCAAGAAAGCCATCCTTCCCCTTGGACCACTTGGAATGCTGCAAAGGCCTCACAACAGGATAACTCTGATTTCTAAGTGGGGGTGTATCGCGAGAATTATAACATTGATCTATAACTGGGCCAGAATTCGCTAGTACAGCTCCGGCAGCAGTATTGCATGCAGTGCTTCCTTTACGTGAATAGGACCAGGAACTTACTCCAGAGGAGAGAGCAAGAGGGGTTAACCTTAGGACAGCATAAGTAAATAGGCTGACAGTGTCAATCTGGAACCAAAGCAAAAATGGATATAATGATCAATTGGCAATAACAATTGGATGCTCTAAATGAAATAAGAGAAATCTAGGGCATATTATGCATTCAGCAAAATGGACACATCAGAAGGCTTATAGTTTTGCACTTTTTCTCTTTTTTCTAGCATCCCAAATGGGGCAAGGAGAATGGGAGATGGGAATAGAAACAAGCATAAGAAGATTAAACCATACCGGAGAAAGATTCGTGGAGACCAGCAAATCCTGGAACATGGTCAGTGAGCAGCATTCCGTGTTCCCCGCACATGATTCTAACACTCTAACAAGAGACTGACAGAACCAAAAAAAGTAAGGCGACAGTTTATATACAGACACGCATTGATACATGCAGACAACTAGAGACAATTTAAATAATATTCATGTCGAAACATTACCAGAAACAGACAAATATTTGACTACCCTCAACAAATATTAATGGACTGAGTGAAAAACATTTCAGCCAAATAAAATGAACACACAGAAATCTGAAATATGAAGTAGCTAATTTATTTTGATACTAAAAAGTTACTGTAAAATATAAAAACTCTTTGAACAATATTTCTGGGTGACATTTTGCATACCAGTGATTCATCTCTTAATGCTAAAAAAGATTATACACCATTTATTCATTTAATATATCATTTATGATAACGAAATCAACATATATTTCATTTTCTATATACTTCAAAATAATAAAATTGTTGACAGAATGATGGTGAGCATCTACTACTAGTTTTCAAATAAATATATGGAAAAGAAAAGGATTTCTTAAGATCACTTGAAACATGAAGTATCAGAGGGGCGTGGGTAAATATTGGTATAATAACACATCCACATTTTGGATGCATTTACATGGATGTCACATCTACATTTTGGATGCATTTACATGGATGTTTATGCATTTAGAAGAGTTTTAATAGCAAGGAATGAGTAATTAGATGCTTTGGTAAGATCATTAAGTGCCAGAGAATGGAAGAATAGGATTTATATGTTCATCAACATGTTGCTCAGCATAATGTGATGCTAAATCATACAGGAAAATATTGATGCTCATGCATATCAAGATAGGACTCAAGATGCGCACTTTCAGGGTTCCCAAAAATGACAATGACCTATGGATATAAAAACAAGATAAAACATGGGACAGAGTATAGTGTCTCTTTATCCTATTTAACAGACGAACAAAATATCCATCAAAAGCCTTATTTGTTGCTTTCAACACATTACAGATTAATATGAAGACTTCTAAGCAATATACCAATAACATTGTGCACTCATTTACCATTGTGCATTTGTTTACCGTTGTTCCCTCGTGAATGTGAATGTAAGGAAGTTGTCTCATTAAAGGACAGGCAATGAATTACCTAGAAACAAACCTGAACTTCAATAGCAGCCTCACGCCCCACAGTTAACATTTGCACTGTTCCACGTTCCTTCAGAGAGTCACAAAAGTTTGGCAACTGAAGTTTCTTTCCAATAAAAAAATCTGGCCCAAAGAGAAAATGGAAGATGTGAAAATGGCAGCTTCAGATTGCTCCAAGTGCACAAATGAAATGGGAATCATTTGATACAGCAACTGCAGCATTACCCCAGCAGCAATATTCCAATGGAGATCGCTTTTCAAATGCTGACAATTAGTAACTTAAGTTGAAACAATAGTAAATATGAGCAAACAAAAAACAAGTTCATCTACTTATAGCTTAGACAGCATATAAAGACCACTCACCACTCAAAAAGTCCATGATGAAATAATACAAATGGGTTCTCACAAGTCCTCCAGTGGGTTCTTTATCAACCAACGCTCTAACAGATCCATGAAACATCACAAAAAGGGAATGGACTTCTTTAAGAACCTTTCGTAAAGCATCAACTTGCCAAATGGCTTCTGACTCCTTATCTTTTTCTACTACCTACTCGAGGATGAGACAAAAATAACAATAATATGTCAGGATCCACTAGAAAGCAATGGTACATCATCACTAATTACTCCCAGATAAGACTCCAGTACATATATATATATAATATTTTGAAAACAACCCTCTCAATTTAAGTAATAATTTGACACCATTAACTCTCAACCTCTACTTTTAAGGGCAACAATGTAGAGATACATAGAACTTTCACTTTCTCACTTTCATCCACAACTCCATACCACGTCAAATGAGAGTTTTTATTTTGGGGACAGAGACAATTCATAAAGACATAGTTAATCTGATGTGAATTAAATGGCATTAAGCCCAAGAGAACACCTTTTAAAATATTAACATGATTAGTTGCAGTACAAAAATGCTTGTGCACATAAAGGTCCGGCATCTTGAGTAAAGAATGTTGAAATGATCAATTAACCTCACTGTGAGGTTATAAATCAGCATACAGCATTCGCAGTTTGGATTTCAATCATCTAAATTGAAAGGCAAACACTAAGGAGGTCCCTATGCCTCTGAAGTCATCTTGTAGGATTTGCAAAATCACAGATTAAATAGGAAACAAGCAGTGTGCAAGACAATAATTGTAAGATTTCAACCATGTTAGTTTATAAAACGAGTTAAGATGCACAAATATTGTTAAACATAATGTAAAAGGTCAATCAATCACAAAGAAATTATTTGAAGCGTAACTCATTATGCAATGGGCGAAGGAAAAGAAATATCATTCCTTGATCTAATTAGGAAACTAGCCAAACACTATGTGATTCTCAATTGAAGGAAAACAAGAGTTAGAGATCCCTAAAAAAATTATCGCACCATCACCATCCATATATCTGGCTCTGCCTCATAAAAAACATGAGAATGCATATCAGCTTCAATGACCTCGCACGGAGCCTCTGGTGAGAAAATTCTGCAGGACACCAATGTTAGTGCCTAATGAACCAATTAATGAAAAACTCAAAGGAAGTTGTGATGCCAGTTATTGCCAAAAGTTTCTTCTCGGGAAACACATGGATAGAAAATTAGAAATCATGCTGGAATACCAAACAAGCATATTTATGCGTCAATTGCAAAAGAGCAAGCCTCTGATAAATATATTCATGTGTAGTATCGTAAAAGTGAGGGACAAATAACCAATCTGGTAAAAGTGATGAGTCCTTCGCTGAGGCCAATAACTGAGAGCTGTGTGGAAAGGGGCAAATCAGCAGGATAGAAGAAGAGAATCTTGTCCAACTCCTGCCCTTCAGTTTGCCCCCTTCTCAAATCAAATACACATAATTTCATTGCTTCACTTGCATCATTCCCAGATGTCAATCCCATTTGAAACTTTTTGACCTAACAAAACAAATGCATATCAGTTCGCATACGTAAAGAACAAAGAGTAATCAACAATATAAAAAACAGAATGCTAATCAAAATGGTTTCATCAATTAAGACCATTTAATTCAATAATAAAATCTCCTCAGGATAAGAAGAACGACCATTTTCTGTATGCATCATAACAGTCAAAGGGGAAATTTTTACCATTTCAGCCTTCAGGGAATACAGATGGCGACAGTATGACACAATTATGGGCAGGTGTTCTGCTACTACAAATCCGTTCACTTCCAGTAAAGATTTAATGTAACTTAATTAAGCTGACAAGAAAAACTAATATATGATTATTATAGGACGAAACTCTTGAATCAACGAAAGCATAAATTAACCTGAAATTTTACAGAAACCATAAACAAGATATGCAACAGTAAAGGAACAGTTTGTGCATGTGAGAAACTTTTCTTAAACTGATACCTGTTTATATCCAGCTCACTAAAGCCAGATTATCAATTAATGAAATAATATGTGCACACTTTTGAGTAATTAGATTAAAGTCTGTATCATACTCTAACTAATCAAAAAAACAACGAATTTTACTCAATTTTTGGGTATCGAATAAAAATGCATTGGCGAATTAGATCATAATCGGTAATTAGCTCAAGAAGAGTTGAGCAAAGACCACCGCGACAACCAGACCAAATTAATCAACAAAACCAAAACCAATTTACTAGATAATTGAATTTTACCAATGGACGTGGTGGCGATGACCTCAAAAGCCAAAATGGAGGCCCACCGGAGTCCGAACCGCCGCGGTTCCGCGTGACGACGCTAAGAAGTCGCTATAAGGTTAATTGGCCATTGGGCCTAGCTCTATACTTCATTATGGTTTCGAGATATACTTTATTTTGATAATTTTATAATATGTTCTTAATATCACTGAATAATTAAAAATTATTTTTTGTTAAACCTCAAATATTCACATAACAATCATATATTGAAACAATTATAAAATTAACCATTTAATTAATATATTTTTTTTATTGAAGTTCTCGATTGAATTATTGTTAAATCTCAAATATTCCTAATGATCATATGTTGAAGCGATTATAAAATTAATCATTTAATTAATATATTTTTCTTTTGAAGCTATCGAGTGATCAAATAATTCAGTTGTATCACTCTCACATGTATAAGTGTGGAATTTGAAACTTGAATTCTAACGAACCTTTCATATACCTATATTTAGATAAATAGAAAAAACTTTTCTCCTACTAAAGTCTTAAATAAAAAATAAACAATTATAAATTATATGGTTTGCTAGAAAATTATATGATGCCAACCCAGAGCTGCCATAACTATTATTTTTGAGAAAATAATATATATATAAAAAAAGATGAATATCTGATCCATAAAAAATATTATTTATCTTACATACAATTATTAATTGACAATAAGTTACACGCTATATATGATTTTCAATTATAAATTTTTAGCATGAATGTCGGGTAAGTAAATAGTGTCACAAATTTACCTTACAAAAATAACAAAGAAAAGAGAGAAACATGTCATAATTTTAATGGTACGAGATGATAAATACATGCGACATTAGAGTAAGATGCAATAAACCTCTTCATTAAATTTGCATTGATTAATATTAATTGACTAATTGCTTCTAATCTAAATTTATTTGTCATAATTTTTATATTTACAAACTCTTAACGTTATAATTGTCTAGAACTTTGATTTGTATTTTTTAAATTTATATTAATAGTAACATTTAAATTCAAATTTCCAACCAGCACAATCATTATATCTCAATCAATATTTAAATTAAAATCAAAATTAATGAATTAATCATTACCAACATTAAATGATAAAACATCAAATACCAAATACATATGACACAATCAACTACTCTAATTATTTTCAGATAGATGGAATTGAGTTGGGTCCTGTTTATTGAATTGTTAAATAATTCATCTTTTATTTTTAGGGCTTGTTTGCTTTGAACAATGTAATTAGAAGTGATATATAAATAAATTGATATATTTTAAGTCAATTAGGATAAAATATTTTAATTTTATATTTGGTTAGTAAGATTAATATATAAATAAATTAAAATATAATATATAAATTTACTATTATATCATTTATACTTCTTAGTAAGTTTTTCACAATTTTCTCATTCTTTCCCATTCTTGTGAACAAAATTTGATTGCAAATAAGATAAAATAAAAAAAAGGCCATATGTGATTTTTTTGATTTTAATCATACCAAATTAAGTATTTCCCCCTTTGATTCATTTTTTAAAAGCAACAATAACTAATATTGGGTCTATAATTTATCAATAATTTTTATCAATTGAAATAAACATTAAAAGAGACTTGATTAAGTATGTGTCATATATAATTAAATTAAACAAACAGAGTATAATAATACAACGCAGGTTCATTGTTTAAAAAGAAAAGGAGAGAAGAAATAATAGGTAATACTTTTGACAAATTATTAATTAAATTTTGGATAAATCTAAGCCTACCCTCTAGTAATAAAATCCTTGGTTAGAATTATCAAAACTAAGCCTATGATAAAGAGAAATCAATATATGACTATATTAAATTCGAGTCGAAATCTTAATTAAATCAAAGCAGAATGCATTTGAGCTAATTTTGAAAAGATAACAGTGATGGGCTTAATCTAAATTCCATGTCATCTATCTATATTTATTTTGGTTTAAGGCGCTAAAGCAAATTTTGTATGAATATATTCAAATAGCAAACTAACTAAAATTTAATGTAATTTTGTTTTCAATTTATTAATCTTAAAATTATTATTAAATAATTAATTAATCAAATAATATTATTTTCACATTTATACACATAAAATTTAATATTTAAATCATAATAAAGTTTAGATATCCACACACTTATATAAATATAAATAAACAAAAAAAATGAATATTGCAACAGAGAGTTAAGGTGAAATAAGAATACTCAAACATCATGGAAATTGATTTGGGATTATGTTGATTTTGCCTTGAAATTTAGATTAAATTAACAAAAATCGAAAGAAGAATTGAGTGAAACGGAGCAAGGGTTTGGAAAAGGCGCATGGTGAACAATAACTTTGCATAGTAAACAGTAACTTGTGCCCCAACGCAAACTTTCTGCCCAATTTTGTAGCAAAAACAGAAATCTTGCGCTGGGGTGCAAATCATGCGCACCCCGGCGCACAACGCAATCCTATTGGGCATAGGACCCTAATTTTGCAATATAAATATCAATTTTTTTTCTGATATTCTTTGACGAGACATATACATAAGGGTTTTCTAATTGCCTTTGGGATGGTTTTTCGAATCGAAGTTTAAAATGAGGGTGTTGGGTGTTCTCGTAAAATTTGTAGGATTCAAGTTTGTATTTGCACTAGATTTCAGATCAATAAAATTTTTTTCTTTATCAGATAGATTAGGTTAAATCTTGTTGTTTTTCATCAAATTACTTTATAATTATATCTCAATTTTATTATATAATCCTACTGAGTTACAACAATTTCATTAATTAAACAAATATAATTAGTTGCAACACATAAGTTTTAAATTTTCGTTCTCTAAATCAAGTATTCATATAATGTCAACAAAGTTTGGCCAGCCATGCAGCTATTTGGCTTAATGACATTCATATCACATATAAAATATGAGATGGGAGATTTGAATTTAACAAATTCTTCACATGCATATATATATATATATATATATAAATAATCAACGAAGCTATTTTAAAATTATATTCATTTTAATAGAAATTGATTGTTATAAAAATAAGTTTATTTTATATAGTTTATAGGATAACTACTATATATGATACATTGGACAATCAGTTGATTAATTGGCCTCCTGGCATTGATTGACATTTATACGTGTGAAGTTTGGAAATCAAATTATAATGAATTCTTAGTTTGTATATATAAATAAAAAAGAATATATTTAATTTTATTTAAAATTTTACATAAAATGAAATAAAATTTTGAAAAGCCAATTTATTACTAAATAAATTGAAGAAAAATTGAATCTAAAATGAAGTTGCCCAAATTAAACACAGCTCTAAAACCCTGCAGTTCGATGAGTCACATTCACGTGTTTTTTTCATTTCCTCATTCTAGGGAGGTACGGCAGTACGTGCAAGTTAGGTCCGGCTACTTTATTACATTATAGTACAGTTAGTTATCACTATACTCTACTCTTAGTACTATTTTAGCTACATAGTTAGGCTGCAGATTTTCTGCATGGGTTGGTATGTTATTTCCAGTTCATTTCGTTGTCTGATTGATTATTCGGAGGCTCAATTACACTGATTGCTTGCATTGTTCATCAACGTTGGAAAGCTGCCCATTCGGCGCGGTTATGCTTCTGAAGCTCGAAATAATCAGATTAGCTCAAAGTGTGGATGAATTTTCTATTGTTTTTGCTGAGGATCATTAACTTTGCCATTTTGTTTTGAGGAGGATTGGTAGGAATTGTAGAATGTTTATTGGGATGGTGAAAGGAGTTGCCGCTTCTGCTAGACTTTTGAGATTGGAGATGACAGAACTACTTGCATGTTTATTTTAGCTGGAATGGTAATTCTGGAAATCTTTGAGTTAATAATTGCTCTTGAATTTTATGGTCTTTTGGTGTTTTCTGGGAAATCTCTGATGGCGTGAAGCACTTTCTTTGTCTTATGTGCTGCCATTTTCTCCCTTTTTAAGTTCGTTTTTGTTTATAACGAAGCCGATAATGATAATGGATCAATTTGATCAAGCAGTCAGAAGCAGCGAAATGTTTGTTGACTATATGGTTGAATAGTTATAGTTTCCCAACATGATTATAAATAAAGTACTAAATGCATGTGCACCAACGTACTTCTTGAAACTGGGCAGCATGATATTAGTTCATTTTTTATTTGAGAGACATTAGCTGAGTGTTGATTGCAGAGTAGATCATTAGTTATTTTCCTGTTTTGTTATTAAATTTCTTTACCTATCTAGGTAATCTGTTCAACATTAAACATTCTTTGCACAACGCAGGTGTATCCCTGAAGTTAGTTATCCTGGAATGTAAAGAAATATGTAAAAGAATATCACTAAATGGGGAACTTCCTGTCCTCAGCTCAGACTGAAGCAAATTGTCATCTCAATTTGGTATATTGAGCATGGAAGGGTAACATTAGATTCATGAAAAAAGGTCATGTTGGTTAAACAGGGAAAAAGTAAGTGGCCAAAATAATCAAAATTATTGTAAGCTGCAGTCTGCATTGTTGACTTCATGAGGAAATAAAAGGATCTAGAGCAGCGTTGGAATGATCTATCTGTCCAAACTTTTGACATACTCACTTGTCCTGAAAAAAGTAACTTAAAATGTTACTTCAATCTAATTTTGTTTTATGTCATAATGTTGGCCCATTTCTATATATGTATTTCTCTGATTCATGCTTCCATTGAATTCTTCCGGCATTTACAAGAAGAAACAGTCTTTATTTCTGTCTCAAGAAGGAATCATCTTTAGCCACTAGTATTTGTTGTCCACTGGAGGTTATCTTTGGAGATGCCTTCTCTTCAGCTTCTGCAGTTGACAGAGCGTGGTTGAGGCTTTTTGGCCTCTCGAAGGTGGATCATCTTCTCTGCTTGTGCTTTTCTTTACATGATTCTCTTCCCTGGCTATCAGATGCAAGTGTTTTACACAACCTTTCCCCCCAACCATGCCAAGTATTTGCATGAAGGAAAAATGTACCTTAATTGATTAGTAACAAAATAAATTAATATAATCTGGTTGTACTCTTCAGTTTAAGTATTTTATGATCTTTAACTTTTATGGGAACATAGTCATTTGTCTTCTGTTACCTCAGTACTTCTGAAAGGGCAGATACTTATAAAATGAATGAAAAGATGAAAATAGTGAAGAAAGATGGAAAAATATAGAAACAGAAAAAATAGATCCCAGAAAAGAAAGGCAAAGTAAAAAGGGGTTTTGGCTCTTGATATTTGTGCTCATCGAATTTGTAAATATCCTCCAGCAATTCTTGCTAAGACTGTCAATTTTTGGTTCCCGTAACTTCTGTCTATTGCTTATCAATTTTCTCCATATGGAAGCTCTTGGTTATCTTATTCTTTTGGCTGTAGAATGTTGTTAAGAACTGATGATTACCTATCAGCTTTTTCACCTTTCATATGAAAAATTTCCAAGTATAAGGACTGTCGTGTATTATGCTATGGGATCTCTGCAAAAATTTCATCAAAATGCAATATTCTTCTTGATAATTACAAAGATTAAGAGTTTGAATTGAGGGCACAGTAGGTGGCCTTTCATTGTCTGCTGGTGATGTCCTTAGGTAAGAAAATAATAAAAAGTTACAGAAGGATATAGATAAAAATAAGGGAAATATCAATCAATACTAAAATAGTTGCATTATGGTTTCAATAAAGTTGTATGATTCATTATATGATCTGCTTTTTGTTCAAAAATACCCATTTGTCTTCTGAAATAAAAGAAGATGCCCATCCAAAGTAGACCTACCAGTAAGTTTTTGCTTGCTTTTCTCTTTCTCTCTGTCTTTCTTATTTGCGTTGAAGATTGGAGTTACTGAACTGAGGAATTTTGTGGATTCAGGTTGTTTCTTTCTCATCATTAGCTATCATTTGTATTGTGCATCTACACCCTCTGCAATATGACTCTAGTTACTTTTGTTTTTCTTCCTGCAGGAAAGCTCTACTGCTTGCAACTGGTATTGTTGTTGCCAGTGGAACTGCTGCTGCATACATACACTCACGAAATATCTGTGGAAGGCACAATTCTTTTAGCCATCCAGATGGAGTCAATGACAAAAAAGAAGATTCAGACCAATTACTTGGAAAACAAAGTAATGTAAAAAAGAGTAGGCATAAGAGAGGAAACCTGAGGTCTCTCTGGATTTTGGCTGCCATTCTATTGTCTCATATGGGGCGAAGGGGTGCAATAGATATTTTGTCTATGGTTGCTACAGCAGCAAAGTTCTTTTTAAATTCATTTATCATCTTATAGCTGATACGGAAATGAACCACGATCAGTTTTTTCTTATTTGTTTTAATTCTTTGAAAAGCTGCATTAGTTATTCTATATTCTTAAAGTTGTTTCCAATGGATGTATTTATCTCCTGATTTTGTTTCATGTTTTTTATATCCAGAGACTTGATGTAATCAGAAATGCCCTTTTCATTTTTTGCTTTTCGCTTGTTGGCTTTCACTAATATATGGTTCTCAAGCCTCATAAACATTCATAGTTTGTATGGTGTTGTATGGGGTTGTGATATTTTCCTCTGTGCCTTGCCAGGTTTCCCAGACTGCTTTAAGCAATAGATTAGCCAAAGTCCAAGGTTTCCTTTTCCGTGCTGCATTTCTTCGGCGTATACCAGTGTTTCTTTGTCTTATTATTGAAAATATTTTGCTATGCTTTCTCCTGTCGACATTGAATTCCACCTCTAAGTACATAATTGGGACATTAAGTTCACAGTTCAGAAAAATTTTGACAAAGCTTATCCATACAACATATTTTCAGGTAATCGTTAACGCCCTTTATACTAAAAGGATTACTGCACAATGGCTTTAGCTTCATTTGTTTGATTGTATTTTGTAGAATAGGTCTTTTCCTAATTTATCAAGTCAAGTGATTTTGCTAATGAATTATGCTAATCATCAATAGGACTTGGCTGTCCTATTGCTTTGCTAGTAGATTGTCAAGATACACTATAACATATGTTACTATATTGAGATTGGTTACCAGATTATACTAAATCTCAAAATGTTGATTGTCAAATGTCAGGACATGAAGATTCATTTAGAAATCATCTTCGACTTCAGATAGGGTACGAGAACTTAATATTAATTACTCAAGAAGGTACAATTCTCTAAAATGCCTTACATTAATGTAAACATTAAGAAAAAAAATTTGAATAATAAATTATCAAATTAGTTTGTTAAAATTTGATGCGAAAGGAGACAATTATTAAGTTAGTTTTTAAAATTGTTCCTGTAACTGAATGCTTGGGACTTCTATTAGATGTTGTCAAATGACCAACTCATTATAAGCTTAACCTCCATCTAGTATTTAGTACCTCTAACACAACTTTCACATGAAGGCAGTATTCTTGTTTGTCTAGACTATCAAGTAAAACTCTTTTTTTATAAAAGGGTAGTTATGAGATTTGAACCTAGTATTTTTTGCATGCTTGGCTCTAATACAATATTGAATGACCACCTTATCTAAAAGTTTAGAGAGAGGAGTCATTTAATATTTAATCTCTAACAGATGTTTGAGAATGCTGCAACTTTCCTAATGTTCAGATATGTAAAAAGAATCATGTCAAATGTTCTATCCTATCTGTCATGGTTGCAATGTGATTTAAAGTGTTCAAGTAACATATGATAGAAGTGTGCTTATGTCATTCATGTGTGTGCATGCATTGTTGCTTCTCAGTCAGTATTAGTGTGTTTTCTTATGTAAATGTTTTAATGGCACTTGAAAAACTTCTATAATCGAATCTAAATGCTTGTACAGTGAGTTTTAAAGTTTCACATGGATTGAATTTGAAACATTTCTTGCAAAGGTTTGTTGGAAATATTAAATAAAAAACCATGACAGTAAGATTTGTTAACAACCATCCACTTTGAAGTCCTAGTGGGAATATTACTATTCATATCAGTAGGCTATGTAGTTTCTCAACAACTATATTGATATGAGGAAAATATTCCCGGCTAAAGTATCATTTATGTTGAAAGCCCACTAATATCTTTCAATGGACATCATTAATCTTAACCTTTCATAGAACTAAAGTAGCTTGGCTGAATGGGGGTGTTTCAATATTAAACATCATTAATATTAATCCTATGTGGACACTTTGTTTCCTTTTTTGCAGCGACAAAAGTGATACTAGTTTGCAGGCTCCATACACTAATGCACAGACAGATATAACTAATTCTTTACCTCATGCCTTCTTGTTTACTTCTTTTCTTTGTATTATTTAGCATGATTAGCATGTGTTCATCTCTTGAAAGAATGATGCTAGACAGACTGCAAGTTTGTTTCTCCTATCTGATTGAGTAAACATCTTTGGATCTCTTATAATCTTGGTATAAGGAGTATGTGAACTGCATTATGGAGAAATTTCTCCTCCAAGTAGTTAATATTCAATCTGCGCTGTTAATGGGTTTCAGAATATGGTATGCTACAAGATGTCCAATGCTGATGGTCGAATAACCAATCCCGAACAAAGAATTGCAAGTGATATACCAAGGTTCTGTTCTGAGTTGAGTGATTTAGTGCAAGAAGATCTGATTGCTGTCACTGATGGGCTAATTTATACTTGGAAACTATGTGCATATGCAAGCCCAAAACATATTTTCTGGATGCTGGTAATCCTATGTCCTGAAATGCAGCATTTTGTTAACCAACATTCAAGTACTTGGACTATGTTTGGTTATATTTTGTATTGTTTTGATTTGTATGTTTTGAGGAGATAAATTTTGGGAGTGAAATTGGGGAATGTACTAGTGAGGTTGATAAATATGATGGATATTTGTTTACATTTTGGCTGGTTTGTTGAAAATGTTTTGGGGATTGAAGTATTATTTGTTTACGGTTTGTTGGGAGACATTTTTTACTTCAAATGTTAAATCAGTCATTGTTTTTTTTTGCCTGTTTAATGCTGAGAAATTGTAACCCGATATTTCAAGATATATAATATTTAAAATGTACATGTATGTAAGTATGATCATTGAATATAATTTTAAAACATCATTGTAACGATTGGTTAAATAATGATATTGTGGATCAGGGTTGGGGAGTTTTCCATAAAGCGGCCAAAAACATTAGGGATATTTTGGAAATTATTTCTAGCCATTTCCCCTGCAAAATGGCTTGAATATTTGATAGCATCTTTGGAAAGGATTTCCGTCTTGTTAACATGGCTTGTCACTTTATCTTTTCAATTCCGTACTAATGTTGTTATTACCTTGGAAAGCAGCTTGTGTCTTACTGTATCTGTTTAATTTTAGGCCTACGTGTTGGGGGCAGGGGCCACACTCAGAAAATTCTCGCCTGCATTTGGAAAACTTATGTCCATGGAACAACAGCTAGAAGGGGAATATAGGCAATTGCATTCAAGATTAAGGACCCATGCAGAAAGCATAGCATTCTATGGTGGGGAAAATATAGAAGAATTTCACATTCAGCAGAAGTTTAAGACTCTTGTGTGGCATATTAGGGTTGCTCTTCATTACCATTGGCGGTTTGGCAAGATTCAGGACTTCTTCCTGGAGTATCTTGGTGCTACTGTTGCTGTTATACTGATTTTTGAACCCTTTTTCTGGGGCAATTTAGGGCCTGAGTCTTCACCCTTAGGACGTGCAGAGATGTTGAGTAATTTAAGATAGCATACAAGTGTTATAATTTCATTACTCCTGTCCTTGGCAACTCTTTCTATGGGTGCTGGATGGCTCAGTCGCCTAAGGTATTGCTTGTTCAATTGTTTATCCAACAGATGTGCATATCTTCCTGTTGATAATTTATGACTGAGAATTTTGTTGTTATAAGTATTCTAAATCTTTAGGTATTGAAGCTCATTTCTACCTTCTATGGAGGAAGTCAATTTTTTCTTCTTCTAATAGTGCACACAGTAATTTGTTTGTCTTACCCTGTATGCAATTTTAGTACTTTAAGTGGTCCCCGCTTTGAGATTGTTATGCTTCCATTTTCCTTGTCAATATTCACATTGAACTTTTCTGTTAGAACAACTTTGGAGAATTAGTATAAAGCTTCAAACCCCAGCCGAGCATGTGTGGGTAAAGATCTGGTAGTCACTGTGTATAGGCAGGGTTCTTTAGCATAGTATTATCTTATTTGACTAGTTCAAGTAGTAATGCACTTAGTTACTTTCAGAAAAACAAACTAACTAGGTTTGTTCATTCTCTATACTCAGTTAAGTTAACAGGGTACAGGCAAACCTTAATTAGAGTCTGGCTCAGAGATATTTCTAAAAAACAGTTCCCATAGTTTGAAATTCTGGCCTTGGCTGCGGATATATCTCGTTCTTGTCACTTGTTTGTGGTCAGCCCGCTCCTCTGGGTTCATTTTGTGTATCGTAATGAATTCTTTACAGGATTGAGGGCATTGGGAAGGGTAGAGGACTGGGTAAGCTCTCATTTTTCTTTTATGTTTGATAGGCAAGATACATGAACCACAAAGTCTTGGAACCTCTTCATCGAAAAAACTATATAATTCATTATGGTAGTTAATCTGTTGTTTTTAGCTTTGACAGACAAAGAGAAGTTATTTGTTTCTTGAAATGACTATAACATCATTTGCTTTAGACCTTGTTTTTATCATCTTTGGCAAATTTTGCCAATGATTATCATTATTTTACATGCTTTTGGAGGCAAATGTTTTGTGCTTGTCAAGAGTATATTTTCCATATTTGCATGTGGCTAAATTGATGATTCTTTCAATTTGCAGTGGTTATGCAGATCATATCCTTGAATTCATGTGTATATCTGGAGAGCTTGCTGAACGAGATGCATCTTCTCAATTGGCTGATGGCAGAAGGAACTATGTCAGTGAAGCAAATTACATCGAGTTTGATGGGGTTAAGGTACCAGATATTGACCTATTTATTTGTTGAATTTTTCTCTTTTGTCCCTGATCCTTAAAGCATGTTGGATTTTCTGGTAGTTACCCCATCTGGTAATGTGTTGGTAGAAGATTTAACCCTGAGGATTGGATCAGGTTCTAATCTTTTGATAACAGGTAAGCTCTGGGTTGATGTTGCCTTTGTTATTTGTTGTTTGCTTGGATATCTACTCATCTATTTCATATCTAACTCAATATTTAAGTATTAGTTATTTCTTTTTTGATCAAGTTTGCAAAAGGATAAACAGTTTGATCCTGCATGATTCGAAAAACGGGGATTTTTGCTTTTTTCATGTGCCGATTGCAAACGATAATCCTTGATATCTGCATTTAGTCTTAGGAAGATGGATTGCTTTCATTTTGTTTTCTGGTTCCACTTGATGAATCTTTTTACCCAGTTTTTCTTCTGCATTTGATGATGTCTTTTTCATCTGTAACAACACTGAATGCCAGATTGCACATCATTTTTCTGGGACTGCATCAACAGTTGAAATTCTAACAATTTCAGTTTATCCATTTTAAGGTCCAAATGGAAGTGGCAAAAGCTCTCTTTTTCAAGTTTTGGGTGGTCTGTGGCCATTAGTGGCTCGTCACATTGTGAAACCTGGAATTGGCTCTGATTTAAACAAGGAGATATTTTATGTTCCACAACGACCATATACAGCAATGGGAACTCTGCATGATCAGTTAATTTATCCTCTTACTGCAGATCAGGAGGTTGAGCCCCTTACAGAAAGTGTAATGGATGAGTTGTTGAAAAATGTAAGAGATTCTCTCAATCAAATACCGGTTTACTGAATGTGCCAACATCGGGGTAGCTAAACACTTAACTGGCTTTTTGTTGGTTCTTTACTGCATGTTAGGTGAATCTTGAGTATCTGCTGTACCGCCACCCTGCTGAAAAGGAGGTGAACTGGTATGATGAACTAATCCCTAGGTGAGCAACAAAGACTGGGAATGGCTCGTCTCTGTTATCATAAACCCAAATTCGCCATCCTGGATGAGTGCACAAGTGCTGTGACAACTGATATGGAAGAACATTTCTTTGCTAATGTTCGAGCTATGGGAACATCATGTATCACAATTTCCCATCGCCCTGCATTAGTTGCATTTCATGATGTGATTCTGTCCTTGGATGGTGAAGGAGGCTGGAGTGTTCACTATAAAAGGTAGGAACTCTTTCAAGTTCTCCTGTCATGAGGATTGCATTTTCTTGCTTATTAACAGTTTTGTTAAATCTGTAGGGAGGATTCTCCTGCTCTTACAGAATCTGAGTTCATTAAGAAAAGGAGTTATGAGACAGCGTCAAAGTGATGCAGTGTCTGTTCAACGTGCATTTGCTAATGCAAAGATGGTCCATTCCTCATTCTGCTTGTAATCTTTGTTAATTATTTTGATTTGATCCATCCCCATCTTATATGGATTGTCTTGGTCATATCATCACCAGGATTCTGCATTTCCAGCTTCTAGGTCTCAATCGTATTCTTCAGAATTGATAGCTGCATCTCCGACTGAGGGAGATGACTTTTTATTGCCTGTCTTTCCACAACTGCAAAGCGTTCCAAGGATATTGCCTTTGAGAGTAGCTTCCTTGTTTAAGATACTAGTAAGTATTGGTTGCTGCTGAAAGTGTTTCCAGTGCCCTGGTTTAAAATTTTCTCACGTTTTCTGGTGGATTATCAGCCATTTCTTAGCATCCTATAAAATTTTGTGGACGAGATGATGCTGACTTTTGGGGCATTCTCTGCCACATGAAGTTTTAATTACTTGCAATAACATAATCATGATGATAGTTTTCGTTGTCCACATGCATATTCGGCGTGATAATAATTGATCTAATATTATATATGTAGTGCATAAAGCATACAAATTATATATGTGCGTGTCTGCTTGTTATAACCAAAGTTCCAGAGTAAATAATTAACTAACATAGAAGAAGCCACAGTTGATAGCAATTCCACTTGACAATAATATCATTCTCCTAAAATCCCAATAATTGAAAAAAATTAAAAAAAATTGACATTTTGTAGGAAGTCAAGGGCTTTGAGACTGATAGTTGGTACCAGTCCCCTCCAAAAGTCTTTGATTTGTTGTTGGGCATTACCACTGAAGATGTTTTTTACATGGAAAATCATAGAATATTAGAACAAGGGGAAGTTTTGGGGAGGTTAAAAGTTGATATTGCCTTATTCTTGGTTCCTCATGTATAATGATAGCGGTTTATTTGTCTGAGGGAGAAGGCATGGAATCATCCTCTTGTTTGCATGACGATATCTTTTAGGTGCACCTTTTTCCTTTCATGTTTCCCCTGCCCCCAGCCCCAGCCAAAAATGAAAAGATAAGGAAAGAAGTGGGAGAAATAAATGTCAAATGTGACAGACGGGCTTTTGTTTGGAGCTAGCTCAACATATATATTACGTATATGTAAAACTGTGTAGTTCCTTATATTGTATCTATTATATTGTCCTTGGTCCTGTCCTTTACTCTAGCTAATGGGGTTAGTGGAGTTTCTGAGCTTGGTTCTTTCTACCGACTCTTCTTGTCGGGCTACAGTAAGTTGTGTTTATTTCTCGTTTGTCTTCAAAATGTATTCTTCAGTTTCATGACCTTGGCGATTTGGTTATTGTGTACACTGTTCTAACTTAAAGCTTTTCCTTGGAAGCTAGAATAGAATGCTCTTGCTGACCTAGCGTTGGTTTCAGGTACCCACCGTGCTTGATAAACAGGGTGCACAACTACTCGCAGTTGCTGTATTAGTGTTGTCCAGAACCTGGATATCTGTGACCGCTTTGCTTCTTTAAATGGTACTTTTTATCTTTCTGTTACTAATTCTTTTTCTAATGATCTCGTTTGGAATAATGCATAGCATTTTCAACACTGTGATATTCTCAGGGACAACTGTTAAATATGTTCTGGAGCAAGATAAAGCAGCCTTCATAAAGTTGATTGGTATTAGTGTTCTCCAAAGTGCTGGATCCTCCTTTGTTGCACCATCTTTGAGGTAATTTAGTATCACCAGAAGACTCTGAACTGAAGGTGTGGCATAATCTCACTGTCCACATTGCAAAGAACTTTTCTATGTCAGATTTAGTTCTGCTTTGAGATATAATTTGTCCTCTGGCTGTTGTGTGTTTGGTAGTAGAGTTTTCAATTAAGAATTTTCATCACTGTTAAATTTGATTGAAAATTCAGGCTGAAGCATCAAATTTAATGTAAAAAAGTTTAATGGAACGGGATCACAAATTGTGGCATCTTGTTGTGTCTCTTGTAAATTTTTCCTTTTCTTTTCTTTTTGTGCTTTTATTGGACATATTTACAAGTTTTATGTTGTTTTGGTATCAATTTGCGTTATAACATGTGCAAAATATTATTTTGCTCTTTTTGGCCTGGAGAAATTCAAGTGGGATTTTCTTGGGAGCTTCAGATGATTCTTGACTACCAATCATATGTGTGATATTTGATGCTGTAGCTTTTCACTTGTAACTTTTTTCTGTATCTCATTGAGTATTTCGTCTCCCTGCCCTTTATAGGCATTTAGCAGCTTTGCTTGCACTTGGATGGAGGACTCGTCTGACCAAACACCTACTTATGAACTACTTAAGAAATAATGCATATTATAAGGTACTCAATTGCCTCATATGATTTTGAACGTACAAACATGTCGTGCATTACCCCATAATAAATTTTATAATATCTCATGAGGACGTCCCTTTTCTCCACAAAATAATAATGAAGATCCAGATGTTTGGTAGTAATTACACACAACACATCTTCATGTTTTGACTTAATCTGGAACTACTCCCTCTTCTAGTGGTCTCTAGATCCTCTCAGCTCCAGATAGAAATCAAATTTTCATTTTTCGCCCTCCCCAAAATTTACAAACTCTTCAAATATTTCTCTATAAAAATCGAAAGTGGGAAATATGCACGGAAATTTTGTGTGCTAATCAACCTAGAAAGGAGTAATATGGAGTGATGAAGTGCTTGACTTGATAAAATTGGGCATTTTGGCTAAAATTTTGAACTATTGTTAGTCATGGAAACAATGCATATTACAAGTAGGCTACTTATTGTTTAAAACTTGAGAGAGCAAACTTGAAAGTTTGCAAATTTAACTGTTCATGGATGTTATATAGGTTTTTCATATGTCACATGTAAATGTTGATGCCGACCAAAAAACTAACTCAAGACTTGGAGAAGTTAACTACTGATTTGTCGGGGCTGGTTACAAGAATGGTAAAGCCAATATGGATATTTTATGGTGAGTATGTGCTAGTTGCTTCTCAGTTCGTTACACAATTTGTGTACTTTAAATACCTCAGATGTCTGGTTTTCAGGTTCACCTGGAGAATGAAACTTTTGACTGGTCGAAGAGGAGTTTCTATCTTATACGCTTACATATTACTAGGTTTGGGTTTTCTAAGGAGTGTTACACCTGACTTTGGCGACCAGGCAAATCATGAACAACAACTAGAGGGAATTTTTAGGTCATTTGACATTTGGGTGCTTTTTGTTTTCTACAATGCATTACCTTTAAGCATCAACCTCATTTAGTACTATGTTTATTAGGTACATGCACGAAAGATTGCGCACACATGCAGAATCTGTGGCTTTTTTTGGTGGTGGTGCTAGAGAGAAAGAGGTATTGTTTTTACTACTACAAATTCAGTCATAGAAGACCAGAATCTTTGCCAATCAGCCTTTTTTTCTGTTTAATTTAAAGTATTTCTTTTTAAATAAAAATCTATTGCTTGCTTAATCCTCCCTCTGCTTACAGATGATTGAATCAAGATTTAAAGAACTTCTTAATCACTCTGTGTTGCTTCTTAAGAAGAAATGGCTATTTGGTGTGCTAGATGACTTCATCGCAAAGCAACTTCGTAATAATGCTACTTGGGGATTGAGCATGTTGTATGCCATGGAGCACAAAGGCGACAGTGAGTTGTCTTCAACTCAAGGTGTTGGCAATTCTATTGACATATTCATTATACTTTTCACTGTATTATTTTGTTATATAATTTATACGAGTGGACTAAATCCTGTTTCAGGTGAGCTGGCACATGCATTACGATTCTTATCATCTGTTGTATCTCAAAGCTTTCTGGCTTTTGGTGATATTCTTGAGCTTTCTGGTGGCATCAACCGAATTTTTGAGCTTGAAGAACTTCTGAGTGCTGCCCAACAAGGTCATCTTTATTTTCCTTTGAGAATCTTTCTTTCTTTGAAGTGATATTCTCTTGATGCTGAATTGATACATTTGTCCATTTTGGAGTTTTCATAAGTATCTTTATTCTTGCCTATAAAATTATATTATCTCCTGAGTAATATTCTCAAGTAGGACGCGCAATCCCAATTCTTGGCAAGGTCTGAAGTCATTTCAGTTCGATAAAATATTAGATTAGCGTGTTTTACTCGTTGTCAGAACAAATTCAATTAATTTTCTTAACCTTTAAGGGCTTAAGGCTCCAAATAGACTTCCGCAAAATCCTGCACGGCAAGGGGTTTATTCTCACAAAAGATGCACTATAATAATATATTATAAAAGGGAAAACCTCAGGAGACTCTCCATTTTCCAATAGCTTAGCTTTAATTTATAGCATTTGGTGAAGTTTGACACAGGTTGTCATATTCAAGGTTGTATTTGTGCAGGCTATGGTGATGAGTCTTCTTTACAGTCAAAACGTACAGAATTTCACTCGGACAATATTATTTCTTTCTCCAAGGTTGATATTTCCACACCAGCTGAGAAAATATTGGCTAGAGAGTTAACGTGTGGTATTGTTCCAGGAAAAAGCGTGCTTCTTCCTGGTTAGTGGATTATCATCTTTACTCAATGAACATATTAAATCCCTCCAAATAGAGCCCGAATTTGATCAAGTGCAGCATTTTACTAGTTCTCATTTCACAATTTTCGTTTTTCAAGGTCCAAATGGGAGTGGAAAGAGTTCCATTTTCAGAGTCCTTCGAGGTCTTTGGCCTGCAGTCAATGGGAGACTCATTAAACCACACGAACAAGTTAATTCTGAGACCCGTTGTTGTCTCTTCTACTCGCCTCAGCGACCATATACATGCTTAGGAACCCTAAGAGATCAAATTATATATCCTCTCTCCCGTGAGGAAGCAGAGAAAAGGGCAGAAGTTTCCATTAAAGAAGGTAACTGCACTTTCTCTCTGACATATTTGTATCAATGTTGAATCTAAATGTATTAAAAATTGCTATTTAGAGTACATATTTTCTTCCATTTTTGTGCCTTATTTTCCTGCAATTGAGGAGCTTCAACAGGCACATCATTTATCTATCTGCGAACACCATAGCATTTGCATAGTATCTAAAACTAGTACTAACTTTTGCTGTTTTTAAGGTAAAGAATGGAAGCGAACAAACAATACAATACATGGTTTCATAAACAAATCATAGGACTTTTCTGTCATGTTCATTTATATTCTTATTCATCCTGCTAATTTTTCAGCTTCTTTTCCCAGTATATTAATTTGTCTTGATTGCTGAATCTAGGCCACGAATCTCTTGGCGCCTCAAGCACTTTAGATGCACATCTGAAAACTATTCTAGAGAACGTCAAGTTACTCTATCCATTGGAAAGAGAAGGCGGATGGGATGCTACCCAGAACTGGGACGACATGTTATCTCTTGGAGAACAACAGCGACTAGGCATGGTAAGTTCATTAACAGAATTACTCGTTTTAGGAATTTATGCAAAAAATTACAAACATTATTTCTACTATTGTACATGGCACGATTGTTCTTTCACAAGCCCAAGTTTGGAATCCTTGATGAATGTACCAAGTAAGCAAAATAAACTCCATATCTTTAAACTCCTTTTCTTTATGAGTTGAAAAGATCATTCATCTTTGGTACTACACTTCCTTTCCTTCTATTTCATATACAGTGCTACTAGTGTTGATTTTGAAGAGCACCTTTATAGGCTTGCAAGTAACTTAGGGATCACAGTCATAACATCCTCACAGGTAGGTACATAGAGCAGTTGGTCGGCTGATTATGCAATGCACTTTTATCTTACAACCTTTTACGCATTCTTTTCTAAAATCCTAGGTTACTATTTAGCAACCTAGACCTCCTAAAATATGAATATATATATATATATATATATTGCTTTTGCAGCGTCCTGCATTGATACCATTCCACTCGGTCGAGTTGAGGTTAATTGACGGTGAAGGTAAATGGGAGCGCCGTGCAATTGAGCAGTGAGTTACTGATTCTACTTCATTTTCTATCCCAAGGAGCTGTTGAAAAGGTGACCTTTCTTCCAGATTGAGCAAAATCATCGAATATGCAATTAAACCCTTTTCGTCCACTTAGCCTTATTCCTTCTAGGGAATTTTAGTGATAAGTTCTATAAGTCAAAATTGTTATTAGCGCATTATATATACACATATATGCATAAAGTTTTCTTTTTCTCATTTTGTGGTTCATTTGGGGAAGGGAGTATGTGGTGCAGAAATGCTAGAATGCAGAAACTATGTATAACCATTGGTTCTCTCTTTTCTGTTGTAGTATTTCTTAACCAATCATCTTGACTAGGCTCTCTCTATGATAAAGTGGTTACTGTCTAAATGCCTTATATATCCTTTTATTTATTTATTTTGACTTAGTGTTTCTTTCCTTTTGGTGAACCCACTTGGGCAGCATTTTATTTGCCGTGTTTATCAATGTCCGCCCCACCCCCACCTTCCGTATCAGCCACTCTTTTGTGAACAATTGTTTTGAACTTAGGGTTCCACTTCCATCCCTGGTGAATTAAGATTGTAGGGGGTTTCAATAAAAACTTTTTAATACTTAAATTAACAAGGATCTTGAGAAAAATTTTAGGTTGTGTTTAGATATATTGAAATAATGAAATGCATACTTTTACCACTAGTTTGAGATATTTATAGAATAATGATGATATGGACTTGCCATATCATATTTTAGTGTTTTCATTTTATTAAAATAGAGTAGATTATTTTGATTTCAAGTTATTTATAAGTTTTAATTAGGTCAGTTCTAACTTTTTTATAAAATATGGAATGTTTGATCAATATATTTTAATAATGAGATGGTACTATCTTTTACCTATTTACTCTTATCAATATTTACATTATTTTGCCACACAAGTCACAAAAATGCCATTAAAAGTGATTAATTACTACAAGTAAAAATTTTAACTTGTGCCCATCTATATGTGTATGTACAATCTTATGTTGTGTTGAAGTTAGGAATTAAGGTTGACTTTTGTTCAAATGAAATATCAATTGAACTTATGATTTTTATGTTTAACTTGACACCTTTTTTGTTTTTTTAATAACTTTTTGTTGCCTGCTTAAATTTTTAAAAAGCGATAATCATTGTCTTGTAATTTTAATTTATTTAATGGGATTTCAACACTTATAGGTCCTATATTGAATCTATCATTACAATATATATCTTTCTAAGAATCAAACTCCATTCTATTTTTTACTTCGCCTTACTATTTCTCAAACTTTTTGAAGTTGTACTTCTAGAATGCTAGGAAAATTTTATTAATTCGTTTAAATATAAGTTATCTTAACGGATATGTAAGTCTTTTACATGTATACATGCATGATTACATTATAAATTGAAATATTTAAATAGTAATCTATAATTTGACAATCTATAGTGCTATTTAAACATTATCATTGGATGGCATATGACAAATCAAAAGGTATATTAATTCCTTCTGAGTATTATAATCATATAGTTCATGATTGATGGCAAATATAAAGGCAATACTAACTCAAAACTTGCTCTAAGGGTCGTTTTAGAGGATTTGAACCCTTCAAGAAGCCCAAGAGTTTATATTATTAATTGAATAGAATCTATCAATAAGATTAGAAAAAATAGGATGATTCAATTTTGTTGTGCACTTAAAAGTTATAGCATTATATTACTATATTATATTAAATTTAGAGCTAAATCCTTATTGGCTGGTGATTTCCATCCATAATCTCCATAGTGAATGGGTCTTGAGAGTGTCACTTCCTAAAAAATAACACCACTTTCCTCCCCACTCTCCAAGCTAAGTGCATCTATAAATGCCCCTCCATCTAGTGATCACTTCCCTT
>JACGDI010005306.1:151237-163008 GCA_014898725.1 Jacaranda copaia
TTCTCAAATTAGACGAATTTCATACGTTTTTCAGAGTAGACTTCGATGGTGAAGAAAGATTTCCTTCTGATTTAAGCTGAAAACGGTCAAGCGTTGGAATTGGTTCCTCATTTGGAGTAGGGCCGAGGGCATTTGTGTAATTACAAAAGTCAAGGGGCAACCCTGTCATTTTACCAAAACATCCGACTAGTCGACCATCTAGTATAACTCAAATCACAGGCTTTGGGCCAGCCCAAAGCTTCTGGGCTGGCATGGTGCGGAAAAGGGGAAGTACACTTTTCCAATTTCCATGTTCTGGTCTATGCGGAATTTGTATATTATTTTGACTAATTCTTGTCACCAAAAGCAAGGGAAGAAAACAAAGAAAAATAAATGAAAAATAAAGATCAAAAAGGTCACTTGGACAATACTCCCGTTCCTAATCCCCCACCCACCATTGTTTGTCATCATTCCAAAGGAAAAAAGAATGAGGGCATATGTTCTTGGCTTTTTGAGTTTTGAAGGTGATGAATAAATGTCAGAAAATGGTCTGCATGCAGCAGCATATGCTAAAAAGATAGTGGAAATCTTATCATCATAATCATCGTCAATATATAATCCAAGAAATTGAAGTAGCAAAAATGGGGAGGAAACAGGAGCAAGAAGAAAAACAAGAGCAAAAGCAGCAATCCAAGTCCTTGAGGAGTAAAGCAGTCCATTTTGTATCTGATCTCACCACTGTTTTACTCAACCCCATATCTGATAAACCCTCCAGGCCACCTCCACAGTCATCTCATGTAAAAGTTTTTCTTATACTTTTAAACCTCTTTTTCCCCCTTTTGTTCATGTTTGTTATATGATTTTCTTGAGGGGGGTAATTATGGTAAAATTTTGGTGATTCGGTGTCCAAGTTCTGTTTTTTCGCCTAATTCTTGAGGACCCAGTTGGAATAATGAGCTCTTTGCTCAGAATTTGTGGGTTTTTAGGTTCGGCTGTGCATATTTATTTTGGAGTTTTGAATATCAATTCTTGAAATTGATGCTTGCGGTTTTGAAGTGCTTTAATGTACCTAATTGGCTGTTATTAGAGTAACCAGTTTGATATACTTGTGATGCTATTTTTGGATAATAATTTCTAGCTGCATGCACGAGTGGGATTGGCTTAAGAACTGAGAATGTGACTATCATTAACTGGTTTTTGATGGCATTAGGCTATTAGGATCCATTCAACACCGTTTGTACCTGTTGGAGGAGCTATAGAATGTCAATTTGCCGTTTTCTTGTCTGATGCTTATGGTTTTGTAGTTAAAAGAAAGACTGGTCTGTGCTGACTGGGGTCAAAACTAGATTAAAGAAGTATTTACAAGTTGAAAGAGGGGGAATGGGTGGGGGAGAAAGGGAAAAAGGAAGAACATTTCAGCATGCAACTTGAATGTAGTTTAAATGTCTCTTCCATCTTCCATGTTTAATTCTCCACATTTGATCACTAATCTTAGTTGTGAACATTTGCTTTTATGATTCCGATAGGATGATTTGAGTCACTCTGAAGACAGTCACTCAGATGTGGAGGAGGATTCCAAGGACTCTGTTGATGGTCCCGATACATCTTCTTTTACTGCATTCCTATACTCACTGTTAGCATCCTCAGAACCTCGGAGTAACTCTAACTTTGATGAGAAAATTGATTCTCATGAAGATGAGATTAAGCCATCGTCTGAACCAATAGTACCAAAAGAGAATGCCAAAAAGAAAAGTTTATTCTCAAGGGGTAAACAATCTGTTGGTAAAGTATTCTATCAAGCTGCTAAAATCTCTGGTTTTCGAAATCAAGCCCCCAAAAACAGTTCTGATATGGCGGTTGGCAATGGAAATAATTCTAAGTCTTCTGGGGATGAGGGAATTCCCATGCAGATTTTGAATGAGACATTGACTTCAGAAAATCTTCCTGAAACTTCTGAACCATCATTGCTTCTGTCTGAAAAGACTCGGAGTGTTCTTTATGCTGCACTCCCTGCGATTGTGCAGGGACGAAAATGGATGCTACTATACAGGTTCAGAAAACATTAATGAACTTCTTTTGTTATATCTACATTTTTTTTAGTTTCATTTACACATCCATTCTAAGTTTCAATTACTCTATTTTGTTATATTTCAGTACTTGGAGGCATGGTATATCCCTTTCAACATTATACAGAAGAAGTATGATTTGGCCGGGCCTCAGTCTGCTGGTAATCTCTTTCTGTGTTATGTTTGATGGCTTTTCTTTCTAAGATCATCATTAGCTAATATGCATTTTAACAATTTATTTACTGATTGAACCATTGGGTACAACTCTAAGGCACTGAGGGCCCTCATGAGACTCTAAATAACCACATGGATATGCATCAACACCCATATAACATGCTCGTGTTTATACATAAGTGTTAGATTGCTGTTGCAACATTTCCATGAATCACGATTGTACTGCTCCATATTCTCTGTTGGGTAGAAATGCAGTCGCGCAAGTGCATGTATCTCAACAAGGAATATAGAAGTGAGTAGAGTGTCAATCCCCCGATGAACTAGAATTAGATCCACTAATTACTATACTATCACGCTCTAGTTTTATCCAAATAGTGAAAAAATTGTGACTGGCTTTGCTTTTAGACTAAACAAGTAAGCTAAAATTGATTATTATTCAAGATTTAATGCTTAGAAGTATGACATTCCCTCTTCACATGTGTCGATTCCTGTTTCTTCTTCCCACGATAAATCAGATTATTAATCCTAAGTCTACATGAACTACACGCGTCTTCTGAACTTATAATAAAATCCCGAATCAATTCATGTACCAGATTCCTATGAGAATTAACAGATTAAGAATGAAACTGCACCACATAGTTGATTATTATGGTGCACATGCAGGATATCCTACATGCAACTCAATTTATTATAACACCTAATATATAAATCTTAGATTCTTTTATTTCTAGTTAGTCCTAAATTATCTTTCCCAAGATTTTATAAGTTTTATGAGGCACTTAATTGCTGATCAGGCAATCAAGCAAAATACGCAGACAATGGAAGAAATAATTTAAGATTCATCAAATTCAAAAGAGGAAAATCATAGAAATGAATTCAACCAAAGGGTTCAATCATATTTCCGGAAAGGAAATTTAGTTCATGTTTTATTATAAGAAGAAAACACAAATAAATCCCAACATCGTAAAGATACAAGAATTTGAAAAGAGTAAAAAGGGACGATAAAAGGAAATATATTCCAGAGAAACTACTTATACTTGGCGTCTGTCTTCCCTAGATGCGGAAGTGCCTTCCCCTTTTGCCGTTTTTAAGTCAGGCCCACGTTTCTTTCTTCAAACTTTATTCAACATGCATGGGGGCATGCAAGGTTCTGTCCTTCAGACCTGCGTCTTCAATGGGGTTGCTTGGGGGTTGCGCAAGGCCCAGTTCTCCAGACTTGAGCATCCAACAGGCTTGCATTGGAGTACAAGAGCCTCTCTCTCCCAGCCTGTGTCAGACCTGGGCGGCAAATGCTCTTGCATGGGGTGCAGAGTGCTTAGCTCTTGTTGTGTGTATCCTCTTGCATCGGGCTGCAACTATAGCAGTTCTGGATTGTTTTTCCTCTTATACCCTGCAGACCCACTTTTACCAATTTTAGCGTGTAATACGACAATTTTTGGGCAAAAGTAATTGTTGAGTACAATTAATGACACTCAATATTATACACACATTAGGACTTATCACTCCCATAGCAATACTCTCGGCCTAGTTTTAACTTATGCTGGAAATATTTCTTCTATATTTGTTATATACATGATATAGAAACCTAAATTTCTTCCAGTAAGCACGATGCACGCACGTGTACAACTTTAAGCTTCTCTTGTCAAAGGACTCCCTTAAACATTATATTAAGAAGTACAGTTCTCTGGTACACATGCAAGCCCTAGATTTACTTCATTAGTTGAGAACATAAAAATCAAATTCTGTGATGTACAATCTTTTACCTGCTTGATATCTTTTTCATTTCATTGTTGAAAACTTATGAAAGTTCAGAAAATTAGCAGTTTGAACTTGATTCAAATAACAGTATAACTCTAACAAAAAAATTATCTACTCACAATTGCAGTTATGTAATCTTGCCCTCTATTTAGTTTATCCATCTGACTCTTTTAAAAGTTCCCTCATATATAAGTATAAAAGAGTGGATTAATCAAAATAATGCACTTTAGTTAGATTATGAATTGATGATACTTATTTTAGTTTTCTTCATTATAGGCAGATCATTAATTTATCAATTTGTGCCTTATACTGGATAGGAGCTAGTTTCTTCATCAATCCAAAAACATTCTGCATAGTTTGAAAACACTTGCTAGATAGTGGTTCAGTACTCAAATTTTCTTTAGATCTATTAGCCTCTCTGAAGCATCTATTAATGATCTAGCATATACAGTAGAGCAGCTCGAGCTTATCACATGCTTAAGAATTTTATATTCAAAACCTAATGATTTGCACCTTTGTCTGGAATTTTTACATGATTGGGTGGCGTTTTCAGAATTTTGAGATAATGAGGTATTACAACAGCCACGGCAAAATAGTTGCTTAAGAACTAGAAATCTATTTTGTCCTTTTAAATATGTGTGTGCATCTTAACTATTAAGTGCAGGTTCTCCATGTCAATGACCAAGTAACCTTTTATAGCATTATTTACATTTTATGCCCTTTTGCTACAAATGCCCACATCTGGTCACCTCCGCTCATTCACTCATATATTTTGAATTTTCTAAAGCAATTAAAGATGTTATCTAGAATGAGGCTCTCATTGGCTCCAAACCAGCGTGCATGCATGCTTATGCTTGCTCATTTGTCATTTCTAGGTTGTTGGGGACCGTAAAGGTGCAATATTTGGCGGCTTGGTTGAGGCACCCTTGAGACCAACAAATAGGAGAAGGTATCAGGTAATGCTGAATCATAACTTTTTACTTTAGGCTGGAGTAATGTTTTTTACTCGCACTCAAATTAAAGCTGAGTTTGTTACAGGGAACAAATAATTCGTTCGTCTTCACAAATACCTCTGGACATCCTCTTGTATTTCGTCCTACAGGTATCAATTCTTCCTCTGTTCTCTTGCCAGTTGCATTTAGCTATGATATTCTTTAAATATAGAATATCTCACTTTTTTTCAAATTTTATTATTTGCTGAATATATATGGTATACATATATGTAGTTATTAAGAGTCAGAATGTATTTAATAATATTTGTGTTTCCACAGAAAGTAATCGCTACACCTTATTTGAATAAGTACTGTGATTACCCTATTTTGGAGGTTGGATTTCAATTTTGAGGATTTACTTTAATCGGATTCATATAAATATTCTAAACACAAATTTGATTTTTGGTTATCAAATTCCCAATATAAATAACTTTCCCTATCGAACTCTAACAGCCTGTTTGGTTTTATTTCTAGAGTTTTTTCCATGCATTTCCAAAGGTTGGAAAAGTAGTTATGAAATAGAAATGAAAATTGAGATGTATTTAGATGTAATGTTAGAAAGTAATTATTAAAATAGGTATAAGTTTGAAAAGTAGGTTGATTTATATTTATTTATGCTTAAAAAGATTTAGTTTTTTAATATAGATATATATTTTATTAATTGAAAATGATAGTGGGTACTTATATGAAATCAAATTTGAATTTGATTGATGTGACAGTAGGATGATAGGGTAGGTGTTTAAAAAGTTTGAAAATGAAAAAGGGAATATTTTGAATGGAAATGGATAGAAAGTGATAGTTTTCATTTTTCATTTCCAAACGGAAATGAAAAGAGCCCATGGAAATGAAACCAAATGGACTGTAAATGTCAAGTGATATGGTTGTCACAGTTCACTTACTTGGCGGGCCTTAATGGTGTCTGCTGAATAATTTGGATGCTACCTTGTATAAAATATTAAACTTTCTCAACTTCACGCATCTTTAGATACCAATAAGTATAATATCCTTTCATGGCATTAATCCTAAGGGCACCTTTTCTATGAATTGTTTTGGAATCTTATTGGTCTCATTTATCTTCATCTCCATGGGAGTTCAATGCAGATTAAGATTTGGTGTCCTATGTCACTCATTCTCAATTCCTTAATTCAATACATTATATGGTACCTCTAGGTTGTAATATGGACTAATTAAGATCTAGTGGCACTTTGCTAGTGACCCCACTCAAATCTCTATTTGTTATATTTGAGGCCACCATAATGTTAATATCCACTTTGCTAAGTCTGGATTTATGAAATAGGCAATACCTTGCGATGCAACATATCTGACTATTTGAGATGGAATTTGCAATGCCTCACACATTTGTGATGTGAAAATTATGTGAATTAAGTTTTAGATGGTTACCACCTTGCAACTTGTGCTCAGGCATTCTATGGCCAATCCTGTAGGCTCTGAAACTGTCAGTTCTACGTCCAAGCATAAAACATCAGATAATGCATACTATTTTGATTTTGGAGTAAATTTTCTGTAGCCCATTAATTATATTCGTCCAGTCCCTATCCTTTGTCTTACCTCTGCACACACTAATGAGAAGGGCAGATAACATTTAGATGGTGATAAACATGCTCAGACGAAAATGACCTGGTGTTTAAGGGAAATATCTGGAGAGAGATAACATATAAGCCAGTCTGTGCTGAGATGGGTAGCTTGGACAAAGGATGATGATGAAGATCTTATTCAAACAAAGTGGGCATTTGTGTGCAACATCCTGCAAACAAACCTGTAACATTTCAATTTGAAAGAGAATTTGTTATTATTGCAACTCCTGGTAAAAGAATAAAGTTATCATAGCATTGTTACCTTAAGAATGATAATGATTGGCAAGTGCTGAAAATATTTATTGCAGTCATAATATCTCAGTCATGGAAGTTTGTGCTGTGGAAAGTCCTTCAACTAGGGAGGTCTCATCAAACATGACTTTCTGAAAAAGTTTTAACTAAGTCTTTTATCTTGGCAAATCCATATTGGAAGTCTCTCTGAACAATTAGGGCTGCATGATTGTAGTATGCGATTAAATGAAACTTTATTTTGTGACTGCTTTGAGAATGGTGCAGCCTTTGGTTATTGTATATACATTTTTTCACCCAAATATTTATCTATTGTCTGGTTGAGGAGGTTGAGTTTCAATATTGCATAATCGACTTCATTGCATTGTGTTGACATCCACCCATAAAACAGGCATCAATCGCTATTTTACTTTGTGCTCCACGGAGTACTTGGCCATGGGTGGGGGCGGTCATTTTGCGCTCTATTTGGACGCAGATCTGTAAGATTTTCAAATACTTTGTTATGAACTTTCTAAATAACTTTTTCTGTGCGTATCATGGGAAATAATTCTGGTTCCCTCATTCCTCATTTCCCCTCACTCCAGATTGAGTGGTTCAAGTTCATCCTCGGAAACCTATGGAAACCCTTGTTTGGCATGCTCTCAAGATTTTGAGGTCAAAGAAGTTGAGGTATCCAAAAATTCTACAGTCTTTCCTTCTCCATTCAACAAGCCCAACCCCTCAACCCTCCACCCCCAACACCCTAGGGAATCTGGCCAACATATTATTGAAATTTTTATGAAATAAATGCTGAAAACCTTTACTAAATTGCCTTTATAACACGATGGTGCTATATGTTGTTTTTGTTTAGCTTTGGGGTTTTGTATACGCTTCCAAGTTTGAAGAGATGATTGCTTTATCCCGGACAGAGGCACCAGGAATCTGCCACTGGTAGATCATTTTGGAGGCTGCAATTTATCTGATTCTCTTGCATCTGTCTGTCTGTCTGTTTGTCTGTCTTGTTCCTTTGATGAACTAACTGAAACGACGAATATAGATGTATATATTTCGTTTTCTACAGACCCTTTTTCCAAATGTACAGATATGTGCTATGTTGTATATAAAGAGAGGTTTTGGTGTATGGTTTCATGCTTCTCTTGCTGTGCTGTAATTTGCATTACTTAGTTAAAGTTGCCAAACGTTGATGCTTAATAGCAGAATCGAATGTTGTTGTCTGCATACGGTTCTGTGCATTTTAGGAACCTTTGAAGGTAACAAAAGCATTGAAATTGCAGAATTGCAATGGTAGCCTTGCTTCCCTCTTCCAGTACGAAAATTCCATAAAAGAAAATCCGAAAGTCCCAGGCATTAGCTTGCTCTCAAGTAAGACACTTTCGAGTAAGAGATAAGTGGTAGTTTAATGTTAAACTTCCATACATGTAAATAGATTGTTGTAGGTTCTAGCTTCATAAATGCTAATTGGGGAATCAGCAAAAATCTTCTTTCAATAAATGCAGAAAAAAGGGGGAAAAAAGTCTCAAGGAATAAACTGTTTTGATGGAGTTTATAGCAAAACTTCAGAGAACTTATAAGATATTATAGAACATTTGATAAAATTTTAAAATTTTTTGTAATTTATACCTTTAATAACACTTTATAAATTTTAATATTTTGTTCAAAAAATTTGAGAATTTAATTTAAAATAAATTTTACCATTTTATAAATTTCAAAATCATTGCCTATGATCTTTCAGATAAAATTTGCGACACAACATATAAATTGCCGAGACAGCAGCGCTTTGATCAGGAAATTGCTAACGTTGTTCATGAATAAGCTTCCTTGTAATAAATTATGAAAGACCATTGTAAAAGATCCAACCTTGTGATACAAAGACATCATAAAAAGGCATCTTTTCTAGTTCTACAATATTATGGCAAGATTATTTCAATTAGGAACAAATAAATAGCCAATCGACAAGTTACAAGATCAATCCAATATATAATGATAAATGATGTGAAACAGGGAAAAGGACGTGCAAAGAAACTATTGCTTTGAAATTCTTTCGTCCGTGAGAATTTCTGATTCAACAGAGAAGACATGCCAAGGCAGCTATTATTGCTTTTGGCGACGAAGAAATTCTTTCATCTGTGTGAAAATTTCTGCTTTCACCACAAGACGCTGCTTCTTAGAATTTTCCCATAACAAACCCCCATACTCTCGTGCAAAGTCACAAGCAGCCTCAAAGACATCCTGGAAAGACGATAAATGGGATCATAATACAGCCAAAGTAAACATATGAGAACAGCAGAAACCTCGATAAATGCATACCCTGGATGGAAATTCATCATAAAGATGAGCAGGCATCAACTCCACTCTATTCAAATCGGATTCCCACAACCTAATCTGGTTCGATATAAAATGGGCGGTGTTTAGAAAAATACAGGACAAATTTTAATGTTGCTGGGAAACTGGCAAGAAAGCAAAAACCTGATCAGTAACGTTTTCTGGTACAGATGGGATTCTCTCAGCAACTCGAGCATGAGCATTCTGCTGAAGAAACGATACTATCTGCAGTCCACATCTCGGGAAACAATAAGGCAAATTTACCATTATGTGTAATGAGTAAGAACGAAATAACAAGATTGCCAAAACAGGGATCAATTTCAGAATAAAAGTTTCGAAAATCACTGAAAATTTGATACAGATCGGAAGGGTCAGGTGAGCAAAATACATGCATGTTACTCAAGAGGTGAGAGGTATAAGTTAAGACAAGCATGATGTGATTTTTTCCTTGGCCTTGTTACTGAAACACATGCTTTAACTGATGCAAGAAAAAGAATCACATTGAATAATAAACCATTGGAGATTCAACCCCCAAATTAATACTTCATGGCAGGGGGGACATCTCAACTTTAGGTTCCATGTCTAATAAGAAACTGTGTAAAATCTCAATTTCCATACCAATGAACAAAATAAATGAAATATCATTAGGACTCTTAGGTAGTTCAAAGAAAATCATGATCTATGCATGTTATACAAACAAGAAAAAACAGAAGTGATACATAGCATGGCTTTCAGCTTTGCTATAATGTTGGTATATACTTAATTGATGAATTTTTGGCACTTGGGTTGATTTCTGAACCATTTTTATAGGCAAACATGAGCAACCAAGATACATCTGAATAACTAAACTTACAATTAGAGAAGTATAAAGAGCAAGAGAAGAAACAGATTATAATAAACAATTGAGAGCTTGAGATAGAGCTAAATTGGTTATTAATATGAAGACTGGATAGCACTTGAGATGCTGAAGGCCCAGATTACAACTTAATATGTGGTACTTACCTGCTCTGCGGTAATGCCATTCATAAATGCTTTATACAAGCTTTCTTTTGTAATTGCACCAACAATGAGGTTAGGAAGCTGATACTCAATCCTGTAATTTCAGTGTAGGGTGGTTTTCATATAAAGATGAAGGACCAATTGACAGATTTTGCTCGAAAGGGAAAGGAGAAAATGACATTTTACATATATATATATATAAGAATGGAGAAACACTTCACTGTTTCTTATCAAAAGAAAGGAAATTCCATTTAAAGTTTGTTGAGGCAAAGGAAAGAGTTAGTGAAATCCAAATATTGCAATCACCTAAGTGAAACTAGAAAATCTAAACAGGTGAGTATCACTCAATCCACAAGTAAGAATTTCTCAAAACTAACATCACCTTGGATTGGTGAATATTCAATAAATCCAGAACATCTTAGGTGCCCCATATTTGAAAATGATCAAACAAAATCTTGACAACTCATGAGCAGGCAACAACTAGTTCACATGCATGTATTAAAATATCTTTCAGAGACAGATGATCTGGCTAGTCCTATCAATGGAGAAGCAGGATCCATCCCTTTCTTAATGTGAGAACCTTCAGCTAAAATATATGTATTGGTAAAGCAAATTGATGGCATACCTTGAGAAGAGGCGTAAGATCTCACAATGCAATTTAGACGTTGAATATGCATACATTCGGAAGTTTGTTTCCACGACAACAAATCCCTGATCAAAGGAACCCCAATTTAAAAGCAAGGGGCAGAAAAAAAGGCGAGAGAGAACTTCAGCATTTTAATGCAACATTTTCTTCTGTCACTCAAGAAAAGATCAGAATACAAGAACATCTTTACAGTCTCTAAAGATTCTAAATGGTGGTCAATTGAATCAAAAGTTACTCTGTACAAGAGACAAGCAGTATATTTGCAAGGGAATGAACCGACTCTTAAATAAAATACCTGTTTTCTCGATGATGTATCTGCTAAGCTAATAGAGAGATTGGTAGCTAATTTAGTAGGAATGAACCAACTCTCTTTTCTACCCTGTACAAGTAGAATTACAATGGTTGGCACAAGATGAAGGCTAAGAAGAATCTATAAAGTAACAGGAAGAAGCTTCAACCTGCTGGAGCTTGACCAATCCCAAATCAGCAAGATCCTTAATTATGTTCCGCTGTATGTCAGACAATGTATTTAAGTTATATGCCTACAAAAGAAACAATTTATTCAGCATCATGATAAGGCCTAACCTCCTGCATTCTTTAAATAATTTCCTGGTGCAGTTGATGGGAACATCAACCGATCACTCTCAACAACAACAAGAAGGAAAAAAGGCCAAGACATACGCAGGCAAACAAAAGAGTTACAGGGATTTCAGAAGATAAGTACAAGGATAAAATAGAATTAGCATCCTAACAAATATATGTCCAATACCAACTATTTCATATATTCAAACCAAACAAAAACAAAAATGTTCACAGCAATCATCTAATTAGGTCTATACTTTGCACAAACAATCTCAACTTAATACCTTGCCAGTAACATGAAAGCTGAGCTCCAGCAGGAATGATATAAGATCAGCTGTATCCAGACCTAGGTCCTGCAAAATATGACAAAACCCAAAAGATCCTTATTGAAAGAGATCGGACGGAAGAG
>JACGDI010005306.1:172464-239253 GCA_014898725.1 Jacaranda copaia
ACGGCGTAGTTTGGGAGCCGAAGTAGGGGCGGGGATGAGAAAGTGGGCGCCAGCTCCGGGGCGAAGTTTCCCTGGAGTAGCATGAGGTCTTTTGGGAGGTAATTTTTTTCTTCGTTTCAAAGAATAGTGCGGAATTTCACTAGGCGTTTGAAACAATGTGGCCCAGTTTAATGATCTTGATATAATGTTTGAATTGATCTCGTCAATTCTATTGAATTTTGTTCATCAAATTGTGGCCAAATTTTACTGGTAGAAATACATATAGCTAGCTATTTTGTTTGAGAAATACATTTCGCAACTCTTGGAATGCATGCTCTAAGATTTGCTAAACAATATCTGTGTTCTAAAGGAAATTGGTGTGTTTACTGACTCTAAAATACAAATGAACGTACCTAAGCTAATTTTGGCTATAAAATGGCCCACTGCTGGTATTCGGTAGTTTTGGAGGGTTTTTCTGGGATGATATAATTAAGATTTCTCAGGGGGCTGATTGCCTTCGACGAAAACTACCTCTGCGACTGTGGTTTTGCTTGTTATGGCTTTCGTCAGTTTCTTCCCCATCTATTTTTAAATTGAAAAGAGCTGACTTTCTAATATTTCGCCATCCAAGCGACCAACCTGATGTATTCCTTTGCTTGGTGTTTTGCTTTTGATATTCTAGTTGCAGCTTAGAGTAATCTCTCTGCAGCTCTGCAATTTGCATCTTTAGTTTCTCAATTTCTATTTTGAGGGCTTTAACCTCTTTGTTTGTCGTTGACCTGGTACTTTGCTGGTCTGAGTTGTCAGCAATTTCTGTTTGGTTTTTTCCTTGAATTGCAGCTCTTAGTTTCACTTGCTCGGAGAACAAGACCTGTGGGCATAATATTTTTATATGTTATAAATACAAGTTAAGTAATTGAATGCTTATCTTATGAGGTTTTTTGGGATTGTGGTGCAAAATTCATAGGTATAATCCTAGTTTTGGGGTAGCTCTGTAACCACTATAGGTGGCATGTAGGGATTATTTTGGCAATGTAAACATTTGATGTCTATGTATGTCCTACTCATGTATCTGTTTTGTATATGAAATGTTCACGCATATATTTTAAGTCTCTGTCATCTTGTTCTGCATTTTGCATTGTTTTATGGATGTTCTTGTTGTCTATGCAGCATTATGTATTTCTGATAGCCCAATGGTATATGCTCATGTAAAATTACCTGAATCATGGTTCTTAGTGGCAACCTATCATTTTGTGCAGCATGTGCACATGCATCCAGTGAAAGCTTCGCACAGTTCATGACTTTGCATAGCCTTCTCCGTTCATGGTCCGATAGTGATGGATGAGTCTATAAATCAGAATACCAATTGTCAAATTATTTTATGGAAGTAAACAGATGGAAGGAAAGAATGAATAGCAGATAACCTTGAGATAGGTATCAATGGCTCTGTAAAGCCCATCATCACATGCCCGAGCATTTTCAGGCAAGAACTGAGCTAAAAACTCAAACTTGGTGACTGGAAGCTTAGGGTCTCTTGCAATTTCTGCTAGGTAGTTGTCCAGAAGTTTACTTATGGCCAATGGTCCAGTTTGTTGCTGCTGCTGTTGCTGGTGTTCATACAGCAAGAAATATTCCAAAATCCTCTGCACTACATCTATGTTGTGCGTAGTTTGTTCTTCAGTAGAACTGGATCAATCAGATGCAATTGTGCAAGGATGTCAGTGGAACTGATCATAATTAATCTATTAAATTAGGCAAAGATGTCGAATTAATACTTTCGGGAAGATTTCTCATTTAGCCTACCATATTTGAATGTTGAGGAGAAGAGAATGACTTACTTTACCAGCTTCCCTTGATCGCCTGCTCCGTAATAACTAGGAATAAGAAGATCATTAACATCTGCACTTTCTAATACCAACCCAGCTCTCTTTTCAAGCTCTGATACTAAAGCTGGCGATGCGGAATAAAGTATTGCCAATTTTAACATCTTCAAAAGGAACTTACAAGAAACCGCTTCTTTCTGGGAAGGCAGCATGCTCACTAAGCTCTCTACTATCATTCGTTGCTCCCTCGTTGATCCAATGTCCTCTTCCTGCCTCCTGCCACTAATAATATTCCATTGTAGCTCATTTCTTCCACCATTGTTTCTTCCCATTCCTTCCCTCTCAGATGCTGTGCTTGGCAACCATTTCTCTGCGTATTGCATGATACAAGAAGCTATATTTTCTGATCTCATTCCTTTTGCCTTTAATGCTGTTATGATCCTTGAGAAACGATTAATTCGAAGAGTAACCATGTCATCAATCCACCAGTTGTCTTCACTTATTATCTGTCCAATTGTTGAAGTTTCTTGAGAAATCTTCCAAGAAATTGAGTCGCAACATCTTCGAACAATTTGAAGGTTCTCAGCCCAGGGAGATAGTGTTTCACACGATTTGAGGACAGTTATGCAGTCTCTCCATGAAGAGAGCACTACAAATGTAAAGAAAGCTTCAGTCTTAGTGATGAGGTTCCCATCTTCCAGTGCTTCTGTCATTTCAAGGAATTCTGATGCACATCTTAAGGCTGCTACATTATTTACATTCAAGCTTATCGGGAGACCGTAACAAAATTTTAATATGCTTTCAAATGTTTCAGAACCACCTGGAAAGTTATCAAGCTTCAGGTCACAGCATAAATTTGATTTTGGAGGCTGAAGTTCTATCCGGCCAAAGTAGCCACACTTGGAAATGAGTGGGTACTGTTTCAGGAGGACATTAGTGAAATAGGCAATGAGTCATGTTGAGAAAGCATAAACCAAAAGATTTTGTGGCAGCTTAATCAAAAGGAAATAGAACTGAGCTAAAATATAGAAAATTTCTACTGGCATGGGTACAATTTTAGATTTTCTGGTATAAGCATACAACTTTGAGAAGAACTCTTATTTTGTTGTCTCGTGCTTTGATTTACTTTTTGGCTTACCGTTCCTAGTTTTGAATAAATCTATTTTTAGTGACCTGTTCATTCATTGGATTGTTATTTGATTCTCTCACAAAGAATGATGCTTTTAGATCTATTTGAGGGCATATGGAATTTCAAGGGAAATTCCCCATATTTTTACAGGAAAAGGATTTCATAGAATACAGATATTCATGTAGATGTGCCGCGTTAATATTCATAACTATCTTGGTATAGTTATAGCTGAAGCTCACATAAGTAACCAAATGTGGAAATGTATTGTGAGTATCATCAAACTGATTTACTTGATCAATAACAAATGTGAGGAAGGGGTGAAGGGCAATACGGGTAAAAAATTACCAGAACCAAGACTTGTGATAAAGCCAGGAGGGTTCTACTGGGAGTAATATATTCAAATAAACGTGAATAATGAATAAACAAGGTTTCTATGTTTTTGACAGCTTGGTAAGTTAATGATATGTGTTACATATTCGGGGAGAATCAAAATTTTGCTTTGCATCATAACCTGTGGCATTCTAATAAATTTGGTCTGAACATAAGCAGAGCAGAACAAATTTAATTTCATTTTAAAAGTTGGTTTCCTCAACTATGATTAAAATATTTTATGTCGAGATATGTCTCATTTATTTTGATTTTCTTCTGACGGCATAAGATGATGCAACAATTTAAAAATCTTCTTCCTGTGCTAGACATGATTATTATCATGAGAAACCTGAAATACCATATCTACATGTATATTATATAGAGTACTAGTATTGTCAACTAGATTATTAACTTTTCAAGCCTAATGTTTTTTATTATCTTGTCGTCTAGTTAAAGAAATGCTCCCTTTGTAGATACCTTGTGAACATAGAATGTGATGTCTTGAACCTGAATTGACAGTTCTGTTGGAATTTGAGACATGGCAAACCTGCAAAAGTACAGTCATGCTGGAGGGATTACTCTTGTGTCAGAAAACATAGAGGAAATATGTTCAACAATGAGACATGAAAGTTTATAGCAATTTAGACTAGTTACAAAATACTTTCTCAAATAACAATAATAGATTATATGTAAACAACTCCTTTTAGATTTTCCTTTACACACGGTTCTGTTCTGATGTTTCTCAGTGAAGTAGAACTTTAGGACCTTAAGAGTTGTTACCATGAATGCTCTTTCTTCTCAAAACCATCAGCTGTTGCAATGAATTTGGCTGGAACTACTGTCCCTTTGTCCTCTGCTTGGTAGATGCCCTCAAACTCACTAGCTGGGCTCTGTGGCTGCTCCACCTGAACAGAAAGCTTCATTGGCGTCATCTCCTGTGCTTGCTGCATGCTGTTAATGTGAGTAAATGCATTTTTCATTTCTTAAAAAGAGTAAGCAAATGTGTGGGACAGGGCTTGAGTTAATGTTTAACAAGTGAGTCTGTGGCTGAAGGAAGCCCTGCCAGTGTACCATTAAGGGGGTTGTTGAGTGGTTCCTTTGGACATCCTTTTCAAGTTCAGTTTCACTAGGATTTCATGTCTAGGGACAATTGGAATGAATGTCTGTAGAATGTTGCTTCTGATGAGTCCCATTCGTTCAAATTAAACCACGTTTGAGCACATGAGACCAGTAGAATATTCTGTGGCTTAAGGGATTTTAGAATTAGTTTCTGCTAATTGTAGCACTAATATTGTATGCTCATCATTTATTCTATTTTGTTGAAGTGGACCAGTACAATATGATGGAATTTGAAGAGGATGTAATTGCAACATCGCTATTCATATATGAGTTTTGAGAGTGTTACACCATTCACACCATTCGTATAGTTTTTTGACTGAGATGTTTTTAGACATGCTTGCTACTCTTGAATCATGAGCAATTTTGGGCTGTCCTAGCCGCATATTTATGTATTATACTGTGCACAAATCTGTATGTTTTAGGGTCTTTGAAATCGTGCCACTGATCGAGAGATTGACATGAAATCATGATTGTCCTTTCTGTCCATGTGGTGTGTATCAATAGTAGTAGCATTTTAGTTCTATGATGTGCTCTGCTCAAGTCCACGAAATCATCCATGTCAATGTCAGTCCATTATTGTTATTTGACTTAATTAGTGGGCTCGAGGCGCTGTAAAGGTGTATCCTAATAGCTTGTTTGCTTGATGTGTTTTGATTAGATATGATATACATGATTAAGATAAATAGTGGATTATTGTGTAATTTATGTAGTGTTTTTGATTGGTTGGTTGGCATGGCTATCTCATTTGATAAACTATAACCTATTTTCAATTTAAGTTTAAAAATATATCACATCCCAATGTATTAATACACAAGTTAAATTTGATTTTAAATGCATATCGTGCCATAATTGTATTAAGGGCATTTAAAAGTGAACCAAAGATTGAAACCAAGTTGAGTTATATATCTATCATACAATATCAAAGCAAGTAAATGGGCACTAAAAGTACAGGCCGTCGTATGGGAAATTCTACCATCTCTTAGTAATTAGTATACATTAACTATATTAATTTTACTCAGTTTCAACTAATAAAAGTAACTGTTGGCCATAGTGTTAAAGCCAAGAATCCTAACCCGTTCATTGTTTTGCTCAACGATCCATATCATTCTACCCTGGTGGATCTATTATCTATGAATGGAGAATTTTAACTCGATGAGCTCAAGTTAGTCAAATCAAGTTTTAACTATAATATTCATTGGAGAGTTTGAATTTGATGGGCTCAAGTTAGTCAAATAAAGTCTTATTATAGTTAGCATGATTTAGTCGAATCGGGTCAATAAACTATAATGCCATTGCCCATTGGAATTAGCAGATAGGTTGAGTAAAGTTGGATACCAGGCGACAACTTGCTGATTTGCAGGCTAGTTGGAGCTTATCTCCAGCAATGCCAACTTCTTGACAGCTAAGGAAATCCTATTCTACCCATTTTTTATTTGAAAAAGAGTGTCATTGGCCTTCGCCTTCCCATCATTCATACTTTTGGTTCATTTATAGAAACTTTTATTAGTGGAAAAAGAGATAAATTAAAGTTTGTGGGTGGGAGAGGTGGGGGCACGTGAATTTAGATTGGATATCAATTACTTCAGATCGAAAACGAAGCTTAAATCTGGCGCTGTTAATGGTTTGGATTTTTAATCCTAATTTGATTTGAATTCGATCTGAATTTTATGATTTTTATCTAATTAAAATATTTGATGGATCAGATTCGATTATAAATATTCGTGATTCAAAATAAATGGATTGGATACCAAATTAAGTAATCCGATTCGTTAAAGATCCAAATATGAACTTTTGTAATTTTTTTATTAAATTAATATTCTTATATATATTATTAATAAAGATTTTAAAATAAAATTTATATATTATATTAACTTAATATCTATTTTAACGTCTATATTATGTTATTAATATTGAGTTTTTAGCCTCAAAAAATAATAGGGATATTGTTAAAATATCAAATATAATAATATATAATAGTTCACCTATGTATTAATATAATGTGAAATAGAGGCTTAGTATTCAAATATTTAATTTATGGACTAATATGTTGTTTAAAATTTAAATATGACATAAATTTACTTTATAAATATAATATTTTTATACAATCCAAAAGGAAAAAGAAAAAGAAAGAAAGAAAATATTAAATTGAGTTGGATTTTTTTATCGAATTTTGGATATTCATCGGATTCGAATATAGTACTAACTAACAAAAATCCTATATAATTTTAGATTGAATATGAATATAAATTTTGATAATTAAATTTGAATTCGAATATAACTGATTCAATCCAAATCTGAGATAACCTTGCTTAAACCTCATTACCTCAGTTTTTCATGGCCCATACCCCCCCTTAGGCCTAAAGAAAAGGAACTACACTTTCTACAAGGGAACATAAAATATCTATTTAATATATCAACACGGAAATTAATTTCTCTTTTATTTATCTTGGTATTAAATTTATTGATAGGGTTTTATTCAATTAATAATTTTGTTGAGATTACTATCGTATTACTTATTGTAATTAATCAATTATTGATGACTCAATAAAATTAATTAATTGAAATCTTGATACAACGAAGTATCTAATTATTTTACTAAAAAAATTAGTAAGTACTATATAGTTAAATTTGTTTGGAAGATCAATCGATATGATCTATAGTATAATTTGCGTAACTTAAGTTCGTTCATGTTGAGCTTGATAATTAAAATTTATTCCAATTAATTTAATAAATACTCTATTTATTTTGAACTTATTTTTTGCATTTTTTCTTCTTATAAAGTCCCAAATAAGATTTTATTTTTTGAAATGAAGAATTTCTCAAAATTATCCTCGTAATAATGGGATGAGACACTAGTAAAAAAGCCGATTATAGATCATTATTTTTAAAAATAAAAATAGAAAGTCCCATGGCCTATGAATTAGAATTACTGAAATTGGGCTTAGAAAAAATTCAAATGTAATTTGCACTAAGTTGAGAGTTTCATAATTAGGATTGACTCTTACTTAAGATTACGAGATTAAATACTGACTTCCCAATAAACCATAAATGATGCCATTATTATTATATTTGATAATTGAGATTTCTTTAGGCTGTGTTTGGTTACATTTTGCCAAAATGTACCCAAATATATGAATAATTTTTTTGTCAAAACTATAATCTCTAATTCCCATAATACTCCTTCAAATCAATTGATTTATTACCAAAAATCTCATGTGCATACATATACATATCATACTACAATAAAAAATATTATTTAATTCCATTTTCACCCCAAAAATGTAACAAAAAAACATTTATTTGATTGCTGCAATAGAAATTGTCTCCTTCTAAAATATAAACGAACACATCAAAACTCTCCAAAACAAATTTCTAATTATTTCCAAAAACATAAACAAACATACATCACATTCACCAACATAAATTTCATATGCTTCATCCCAACTCTCAAAATTCATTCTTCCAAAACGTATAATCCAAAACATACAATTCGTATCCAAGCATTACCTGAATAATTCGTGTGTCCACTAAACAATGGCAGTTATAAATGAGATAGGCGTATAGTCTAAGCTTCTACCTAACTAAAAAGACTAGGATGCAAATTACTGAATTAGTTAATACAAGAATAAGATTTTAGATTTAAATTTCATTAACCATATGTATATTTAGACACATATTTCATTAAAATTTGTTAGCTACTTATTTTTAACTTATTTTTATCCAATATATTTGTTTTTATTCTTATAACATATTCCCTAAGAATTTATATTCTCCCAAATATAACATATATATCTTTCCTCTCTATTATTATTATTATTATTATTATCCCTCTTCATCTACAACTTATTAAACTCTATATAATTATTATTTTCCAAATAATCTATCTAAATAACAATTTATTTTTAACTCATTTTTATTAATTAACTTTTTAAATTTTAAAAATAATGGAAATGAAAATGAAAATAAAGCCAAACTAGCCAAGGTAAGTAGTTGTAGAGTTTGGCCTAATGGGAAGGTGAAATCGACTTTGGCAGAAGTACTCTGATTTTAGAAAGTGGTGAATTGCATGACCATTCCCACGCCCAAATGAAACCACCATTTCACGTACCTAAGAAAAACATAAATTCATTCCACACAAAGCTCAAACCCATCCATTGATCCATCCTGACCTGTATTTCTCTTCTTTCTTCTTCGTCCCTTTCCTTGAATTTCTCCATCGTGATCCAGATCTGATAATCATCAATCTTCTTCGTCGTTTTCATCGCCACAGAGAAGTAGACTAGAGAGAGAAAGGCAGAGAATGGCAGCGGTTTCACCATTAGCAAAGTACAAGCTAGTGTTTCTGGGGGATCAATCCGTCGGCAAAACCAGTATCATCACCCGCTTCATGTATGATAAATTCGACACCACTTATCAGGTATATATATGTATATTTATATATATTTCTGGTCGAATATCTATGTTTGTTGGTTTGATAATTTTTAATGATTTTTTGGTGAGATCGATTTAAGGATATATTCAACTTTTTTTAAAAACATCCTTCATTAAAATAAAAATGGGGTTAAGTTGGTGTATATCTTCCAATTTTTCATATCAATTTTCTTTTTTAAATATTTTTCTTTTTATATCCAGGCTACAATTGGTATAGACTTCCTGTCGAAAACAATGTACCTTGAAGATCGAACGGTTCGCTTGCAGCTTTGGTAAATTTTTTTTCTTCTTTCTTGAATTTCAAGCAAGCTAACATAATAATGCAGAAATTAATGTTTATGCAATCTGTATGTGATATTATAAAGTGAAATATTGGTTTGGAAGGGACAGATTTTAGGTGTGTTTGGAAGTATATATATACATGTTGAAAATTATTAAAGGGATGAATCATGGTTGGTTTACATAAGATTAAACATGAATACAAATGGCCTCGAGGATAATTAATCAAGTGCATGTTGTGCTTGCTCGAAATACGTCCAGATTATCAATTTTTGGACAATAATCTGATCAAGATGGTTATCTCATAAGTTTTTATTTTTCCTTGTGAATTTACAAAAGTACCCCTACTGGTCGCAGGGATACTGCTGGACAAGAGAGATTTAGGAGTCTTATACCGAGCTATATTAGAGATTCTTCAGTCGCAGTGATCGCCTACGATGTTGCCAGTAAGTCATTCGCACAGAAATTTTTATTTTGTTGCTTTTAAAAATAATGAAATTTTACTTCTTCTTTTTTTTTTTTTATTTGGCTTGCTAAATTAATATTTTTGCAGATAGGCAGTCATTTTTGAACACTTCGAAGTGGATTGAGGAAGTAAGAACAGAACGTGGGGGTGATGTTATTATTGTTCTTGTAGGAAATAAAACTGATCTTGTCGACAAAAGGTAAGAGAAATTCATCGAACAAACCTCTTAATTAAGGATTAAAGTTTTGCCTGTCTGAAATGAATCTTTTTTATATGCAGGCAAGTTTCAATCGAAGAAGGAGATGCTAAGGCTCGTGAATTTGGAGTCATGTTTATCGAAACAAGTGCTAAAGCTGGTTTCAATATAAAGGTAAGAAAATCTGAGTAGTCAAATGATCGATTGATCCAATAGTATCAGCCTCACACTTCTATGTATGAGGTTCGAAATTTGAATTTTGATGAACTCTTTTCATGTGCATGCATGTATAAATATAATAATAATAAATATGTGTGTGTATATTAAAAGAAAAAAGGTTCAAGAAAGCCCTTTCCCATTTCTTTAGTTTTTATGTTCCCTGATGATATAACATAGAATTAAAAATAATTATTGCAGCCTCTATTTCGAAAAATAGCTGCTGCATTGCCAGGAATGGAGACTCTTTCCTCCACGAAGCAAGAGGATATGGTTGATGTGAACTTGAAGCCAACTTCAAATGCAAATCAGAACGAGCAGCAAGGAGGAGGCTGTGCATGTTAGAGATTGTACTAAAGATGGATGGATAAATGTAGGTAGGAGGGAGGGAGCTGAAAAACACTGGAAGTCTTCAGTGTTTAATATGAATCCTTGCTAACTTTGCTGTCTGTCTAATTTTTGTTGGGGATAGAGCTCTAGCAAACACAAATTGTTGCTAGGATCCATCTCTTCTACCTTTTAGTTTTAGGTAAGGGTTCACAATACATACAGATAATAGACCTGTGTATATTAATGTTTCAAGATCATGTCTCTGGTTGTATGGTTGTGTAAAATGAGACCAAGCAGTTTAACCCATGCATATACAAGTGAAAAAGCCTACAGATCTACATGGCTGGGAAAGGAAAAACATCAATGGTTTGATTAAAAGAACCGTTCTGTTGTTTTATTGACAGTTTAATATAATTATTCATCCTCTTCAGATATAGACAGACTAATATTTAGTGAAAGCTAAAATCTAAAATGCCACCAGTATAACTCAATTGCAGCTGCAGAACATGAATCAGGCTGTAAATTTTCTTACCTTGAGAGGTATGCAATGTTTTCCAATGAAATCGACCCAGATAAATAGCCCACAGCTCATCAATAGCATTGCTCCAGCTTTCATCAAAACAATCTAGTTATGTGAGGTATGGATGATAATTGAACAAGAACAGATTATGTCTCTGTCAAAAAACCCACGACTATTATGCAAATCAAGATAAAACAGAAAATTTGCATACATAGAATGAAATTCCAGATTTTTCCATAAAGCTCAAGACAGCTCCTATGTATATATCAAGGTAAAACTGAAAATCTGTATACAAAGAAGTATCAGTTGTAACATCTAAAATGCAGCTGTAGAGTTCCAGATTATATACATTGATGAAAAGCCTACACCATAGAACTGAGATACAAGAACTGGAAGGCATGATAAGCCTAAACAAAATTTGCAGGAAAAAAATAATATCCTAAGTTATTCTTGCGGAAAAGATCACAACAGGATGGCATGTATAAGCATATGTTTCAAACACTAACAGAGCCATCAGTGAGCTGTCTCACTCGCAGTGTCAGATATATCAGGATTATTGTCCCCATGCTAGACCTGAGAACAAAACATAGTTTAGTGAGGAAGTGTAACATAGTTGAGCACGGAAAATAAAATGAAATATTCTTGGAAGTAATGTCAGTGAAGCTCCCTCTCTCTCTAACAGTCTACAGCAAAAACTCAACAGGGTTTTTGTGAACAAAGAATTATAGAAAAATGTAAAATTTGAATACCTTATCTTAATACCATGAAGCATAACACCTGATTCTTAACTACAGGAGGGTTAACACAGGCAACAACTAATAAATAAATAAATAAACTTTTTGGAATGCGTTAAGAGTAATGCCTTCAAATTTCATTATTTCGCACTAAGAAAAGAAAAAATTCAATTAAAAAGGTGAAGATGTTGACTGCTTTCATATTTGTTGAAAAATCTCCAGACATCACAAGAATTCAAGAACTAGTGTATCATCTTCATTCCCTTACAAAATACCTGATGACTCATTTACACTTCACACACACAAACAGTATAAAATAGGAAAAAATAACAAAGAAAAGAAAAACTAACTGCAATAATTTTCTTATGCACCATATAAACTTTGTTGCAGAAGCATGTAAGAAACTCCTATTTCCCTCAACATTCTCCTCTCACACTAGTCAATTCCCTATTGTTATTGCAAAAGTAGATCTTACAATTCCACCGTTGGTGTCATTCTAAGGATTATGTTCAGCTCCATGCTCTTACTCCATTAAATTTTAGTTAGTTGAATGTATTTGCATTACCATAAAAATTAGGGCAGAAGACGGCACAGATAATGCTTAGATTTCTGTTAAAAGGCATGTGCAAGTCACTAATATTTGTGATTTCTGCCCAACTTCTCATAAATAGGTAGTTCCCGAAACTCTGCTTTTATTCCCTTCATGTATGTTTCGAAGGTCAGAAAATTCAAAAAGATAAACATACTAGATTTCCTTAGACAATTATTCACTATATTCCTTGACATCATTTATTGAACACCTATGTGCCAGCAACTTATTGAGTCTTTGCCTTCTGCTTTGTGTACTCTGACTGGATTATCTTAACATGTGTGTCTTCCCTTTCTGTGGAAGATTCTTTTGAACTTGTAACTGAATTTAAGAAATAGAGTATTAAAATTAGACTGAGGACCAAAGCACAGGATATTGTTGGAACTTACATGACTGAGAACAGGAGAACTACTTTTCTTGAATTGAAGGAGGAAGATCGCTTATACTTCCTTGATCTATTAGCAAGTGTATCATAGACTCTCTCTGGTACAATCCTATCTGTAATAACACATAATGAACAAAGACAGTACAAGTGAATCTCATAATATAGAGCATATGATACAAAGTTAAACAAGTAAATCTCATAAAACAGGGCAAATATACAGTAAATACATACAGTTCATATGCCTAAAACTGCAAACAGGAAAACTATACGCTGGATGTGCTGTATTTGAAGAAATTCTTTGCCTTCACAAACAACAACGGATGAGAACTATTGCCAAATCATGACAGTAAGACCTTCATAAGGATTCAATGGTCAAGATACACCAAAAAAAGCACGAATGTGCAAGTTTTGCATTTAATGACTTTTAAGGATGTAGACAAACTCTATCATATGCAACCAAAACTGATTAGAAACCTCTACTCTCCCATTAGGGAGCTATATCCACTTTCTTGTGCAAACTGAGGTCTGGAACTTCAAAATTAAGCTTGTTTGGCATGACGCAGTTCCCAACATTCTTCTTCTGCTTGGAAACTCTTGATGACACTACTTTCGCCGCTAACACTCAATGTGCAAATTCAATGCCAGATAAATATATCTGTTGATTGCAGTGAGGGTTCTCTTGTCGATCAATTTCCCTTCACCATTATTACACTCATCTAGAAAATTATGATGAACATGATACAACAATAAAGTTGTTGCTCTTTCTTACTTTCCAGATATTTGTGAGAAAAGTTAATTTCAAGATTTAGCTTGCATAACCATTGGGAATATATGCATCTATACAAAAATAGAAATGGCGAAGGATCCAGAACCCAATATAATAGTTCACTCGGAAAACAGAGGTCAGATTGGTTGTGCCTGATTAACTACCTTTTGAAGCGACCTTGGGTAACTCGGGGTTATGGTTCATCAAGAACTGCATGAACTTTCCTCCTAAATGTGAGCAAATCTCTCTCTGCAGCGCTCTCTGCAAAATGGTTAATTGTCGGTTTTGAGGCAGGATTAAAGTGGGTGATAACAAAAGTTCAACATTGCTGAAACACAAAATGACTCAGATTAACCAAATAGCATTTCTGAGAACTATAAAAGAATATCCCAACTCCCAAGCAATATCAATTAAGGGAACATACTGCTAAGGAATCATCAGACTTCAAATAGCCAACAAATTCTTCAGTGGACTTAGGAATTTCAGCCCTTCCTTTCTCAATGTCAACATCCAAATTGCACGGTGCATAATTATTTACTTTATCCATCTTCAGGTTTGTATGTTCTAGCAAACTGGGTTCAGAATTCATGCACATTTCATTTTTCATCACATCAGGAACTTCCACATGGCAGACATTTGGCACTTGGTCATACTGTGGGTTAGATGCTCCTCCAATTGGCAACACCATCATGCCACTATGGACATTTTGGCCCTGAAAAAGGGAAGGTAATAATTTATTCTAGTTCATCACATAAATTAGAAGACATCACGGAAAACAAGAGTAAATAAAAATCATGGCGTTTATGTTGTCATGGAATCAAAGTAAACCACAATGGGAAAAGATAGATAATAGAAGTAGTTTTAAACTAATATATCATCAACATTAAGCAAAGTTACTCCAATAAATCAAGTTTACATCTAAAGAAACTATAAAGTGGCAGCATTTATTCAACTAGAAGCAGATGAAGTGATGCCTGGATGCACATTAACATGCTTAAACATCAAATTCAGTAATAATGACTAGAATAGCCTGATTCTCAATTCTCATGTATGTCCACTTAACACATTGTATCATACAAAGGAGAAGCTTGATAGCATATGGCTTGGGCATGTGTGCACCAGTTTAATTTCGATTGTTTGAAATGTTTGCTCAAGTCTCTCAGATGGAACATCCAACAAAATACCATGTCATGAGTGCACATTTTAACAGCAATGGTTAACAAAACTGCAGATCAATTTGTATAAAATAGCCGTTACATTTCTGCTGAAATGTTATGTCACATTAATTGTTCATACCCTAAACTACAAAACAAAGTGGATTTGGCAAAAGATCACATCAAATCACAGATTTGGTGTATGAACCCAATAAAGGTTGATAATGACATATAAAGCATATATTCACAGAATGCTCAAATGTGGTCCATTACCGACCTCTTTGTTTGGCTTCATTCACTACAGCAAAAAACAAACGATTATATGCACTAAAAGCTTTTTGTCCGTATTTCAACCCTATCATACTATCACTACAATGTTTTTCCCCAGTCAAAAAACTTATCCACCTCACATCTTTACCCTTATAAGCTACAGCAACCGTTCAGTTCGGTCTGGAAAATTGCATCCTATTTCTCTAAAACCCAAAAAAAAAAAAGGCAACAAACCGTATAAAGTTAAGAATTCAAAAAAACAAATTCAACGTAATAATATTTCATCAGTTTTTGCTTGAAAATGCTACGATATCATTGGTCAACGGATAATTGTCAAAAAATCAAAAATTCAAAACAAAAAATTTGAAAAAGAAAAAACAAACTGATATCAATTCTTCACTGTAACCAAGCAACAGTGGAGGCAAATCTACACAGCTCACAACTCACCTTAAGAAATTAGAATAACTGAATCACAGAGCTGAAGTTGGAACACCAATAAAAATACTAGTAAACAAAAATGCAGTTCAAATTAGGCAAAATTACGCAAGAGCGAAGAAAAAACAGAAAATCTCACCTCTCCACTAGAATTGACCGCCATTGTAGAAACAAACAGCGAAGAGGATGAGAGATTTCCGAGAGTCGGAGTCTGTTCCGGATTCTGTTTCCCGAAATCACATGAATGATAATTTGCATGTGAATTTGGGTGTGTTTACGTGTGTGTGTGAGTTTATATAGCAATATTTGATTTCAGACGGGATGGTGTGGGGCCTACCGCCAGGCAAGATCCTGATCACCTTTTATTTTTCTGTTCTTTTGTTGTTTCGATTTGATGATCACGACAAGCATTTTTATGCCCTTTTGTTTGTTGTATGGACAGTTATACCCTTGGTAGTCAAGGTTGTAGACCGAGTCAAAGAAAATTAAAATCGAAGAAAATAGTAATTTTAGTTTTCCAGTTCCTATTTTTAGAAGATTTTGATATTCGATTCAGTTGGTTAAGGGATTCGTGCTGAGTATTACATTATTTTTTATTTATTTTATATTTTCTATTCAAATAGAGAAATCATAAATAAAAGACACAAATATTATGTAATTTAATAGTATTACTGTTTTTTATTTTTTTAAAAAAAATTGATTGATCAAATTGCCAAACCAAAAGGTTAAAAAAATTAATAAATAAAATTAATTCTATTACATATTTAGCATGATATTTTGACAAATTGAACTTTCGATTTAATTTTATTAAATGAACAGTACTTCACATTCCAGGAGAGCAAGTCAAAATTCTATCGTCTTATAAATTCTGTGTTAAATGATCAATTAATCTAGTAATATTATCCGTACAAATCAAAATCGACATACTGAACTTTTAAGTTAACTAATTAAATGAACATTACTTCACATCCGAGTAGTGCAAGTTGAAACTATATTGTCTTATAAATTTTTTGTACAATAATAATAATTGGCTTGATAGAATTATTCTAACGATTGGATATGTAAGATTTTGTATTTGAATTATAATAAATTCTTGATATACGTACACAAACATAAAAAAATCCACTTTTTCCCTTTTATGATTATCATTCGACGACAATTCTTCTAAGATCGAATTGCTAAAGATACCTCAGTGTTCTAGTTGTATACAATAAATGTTAAATGATTCATATATCGACTCATGCACTACTATTAACCCTCTAAAATTTAACAGGTAAATTGCACAGTGCCTCTCTATGATATTCGTAATCGGTTCATAACCCCCTTTAAAATAGAGACTTGCTCCTATATTCCTTGTGTAAGTGTGTTTAATTGAAAGTTGCTTACTTAACCAAATAGCATTTTGCTTCTTGTTTGATATCTGCCGAATAGTAAAAAGATAAAATTGCCCTTAACTAAAACTGAAATTCAAATAATATTTATTTTTATCTTATCTATTATTTATATAATTTTTTAATTATTTTTTGTCCATTTCAACTTAAATAATATTTAATATTTGTAAAAAGGATATATAATATGTTTCTATTTATACTTCAAAATATAATATGTATACATGTATAAGTTTTGTATAAGTATATATGTATGCATTTTTATTTATATATAATATATATAAATTATTTTATTTATTCCAAATTAAAAAATGTCTAATATTTAGAATATATATGTAATATAGTTTTTATTTACACTTATATAATATACATATATAAATTTATCTATAAATATATTGTATATTATTTAGTTATACATATCATGTATATCCATATATATAACTTTTTAATTCATTTAAAATTAAATAATATTTAATATAATATTTTTTATTCATAGTTATATTATTTATTTATACATATCGTATACGTCCATATATGTAAATTTTCCTTAATTCTTTTAAAATTAAACAATATTTAATATTTGAAAAAAAGATATATATAATGTGTTTCTATTTATGCTTATATATATAATATGTATACATATATAAGTTTATGCATAATAATTTTAAAAAATTGTATTATAATATAGCTTTTATACACTTATATAATATATGTACATGTATAAATTTATCTGTAAAGATGTTATATATTATTTATTTATACATATCATGTATATCCATAGATAAATTTTCTTTGATTCTTTTAAAATTAAATAATATATAATATTTATAAAAATATAACATACTTTTTATTTATAGTTACATATAAAATATATGTACATCTATAAATATAAACATATATTTTTTTCACCAAAAAATATATATATAAATTTTCTTCATTTCTAATTAAATAATACTTATTTTGTAAAAATATATAATATATTTTTTATTTATATTTATATACATATAATATACAAATCTATAAATTTATATATATAATTATATATAACATATATATAATATAATATCCTACCCACCAACCACCCCACCCCTCTTCCCTCAACCTCAACAGGCTACCATGGCGATGGTGCATAGTGATTGGATTTAGTCGGGCTTGGCCAGATCCAACCACTAGCCATGATGACCATTCGTCGCCATTCATCTAACAACTCTTTTTTTTTATATTTTATTTTTTGGCTCCGATAGCCGATTAGCCACCAAACGCTAGCTGAACTGCCAGGCATGGCAGTCATGGTTGCCATAGCCAATGGGGTGGGACCCCAATTCAGCCCCTATGTACGCAGCGGTCATGGCCACTGCATCTGAAGCTAGCCGTTCATAAGCGGCCATTGCCGCTGCGTCTGGCGACACTGCATCTAAGGCTGCCAGCCATGGCAGCTGTTTGTAAGCAACGATGGCTACTGCATCTTACGCTGCCATGGTAGGTTTGGGTTGGGGGGAGGGACGCACAAGGGGGAATGGGGGTGGATTTGGGGGTTGGGAATAATAATATATTATACATATGTCTATTATATTATATATAATAATATATTATCTATTTCTTTTATTTTTTAAAATTTTTATATTATTTAATTTGAATTGTTGATTTCTTAAAAATAAATCTAACGATTGATAAGTGAGAACAAAATTGTCTTTCCATACATAAAAACGCATACCAAATTGCGTATACCTACACGTGAATGACACCAACCTTTCGAGGGGTGCTTATTGTATGATTTTAGAAAACATAGAATTTTTTTTTATTAATTTTTATTTCATATGAGATTATAAACCAATTACAAATATTACAAGGGAGTGCTATGCAATTTGACCAAAATTTAAGACAACATGCCACAAATCCACTAGTGGCAAAATAACGAAATAGACAATTAAATTAGGGTACTATAACAAGCAAACAAACTCCAAAATATCTCCAAAATTCAGACGAAAAAACCACTTAACAATTAATTACCCACAAATCTAACCAAAAAAATAAATATTTAAGCGATAGAGCTCTCACTCTGCATAAATATGAACACATTCATCTAATGATTAGATTCTAATGGACCACAAGGACTCACCAGACAACTATTTTTTGCTGCTTTTTCATTTTTTTATCAAAAAAAAAAGAGGCTGCTTTTTTCATTTCTTTTCCCCCTCAATGTGGGGTACGAGATTTGGTGGGGAGGAAGAATTCCAATCAGTTAATTATAGTAAAAGGTACCATACTAATTTGTCTGGTTGTTACATTAACATATATATATGGCTGCATGTGAACGTTGCAGTGGGGGGAGGGATCAAACAAGTCCCATGTAGTACAAAAAATAAAGGCAAATTTGTCAGTCACGGGTTGTAAAGTGTTGCAAACCGCAGGAGACCCACACACTGGCCAGCGTTTCCGCCAATTGTTCCAGAAAATGGCCAATGTTTTGCTGTTCCTTTTCCATATATGTACCTGCGAGATCAATAATTAATTTTCACACAATTTTGTTTGGTTTATATATTTCCTAGTTGATTAGATTATTCTAAGTTTGTAGTACTATTTATGTTGTTATTTTTTATTTTTTTTTTGTATAATATTTGTTCTGAATATTCATATTTTCTTGTTGGATCGTTCGCAAATGATATTAAGTTTTTACATATTATAAAATAACCATTATTTATTTTAATATTTTTACTTTATAAGTTGTGAGGAATGAAGATCCATGTAAAGTAAAAGGGTTGGAGACGGGTTTGAGTTTGGGTAATTGGAGTCTTGATCTTGATTCACAAAGAGTCGGGTTTCTAAAATTTAATTATAAAAGGGCATATTATATATGTTGAAGTAGTACTCAGTTAAAATACGCTAACGCATGCAGTAAAATCTAATTAAGAGAACAATAAAAATTTAGACTTTTTTTAAAGAGTATTACAAATGACGAAATGTTATTTTTTCAAAAAAATAATATATTTATATTATCAAATTAAGTAATCAAATAATCAAAGTACAAATGAAATACAAAACACATAAAGTTTACAACACACTTATTGCAGGTTGAATACAAAACCTCTCACTTATTATTTTGAGCAAGTGGTTGTGATTTAGATCCAATTTAGATTGGGTCAGCTCAATTAACCTATTTGAAGTATAATTTTTTGAAGTAGGCACATTTTGAATCTTTCAAGTTATTTTCTTATTTTGCCCTCATTGGGAGTTTTACCAAATGACAAGGTTAAAGCCTAGCGATGAGGGTAGGGTGTCAATGAGTCTAATTTGGATCGAATCAGAATAATGCGAATTCGAATCCGATAATATGTATGTATAACTGAATCCGAATTTGAGTCCGATAAAATCTATGCAGGCCAATTTCATGTCCGGATCCGCTAAAAATCCGAAACTCGATAGGAAAGTCCTATCCAATAAGAAAGTTCAAAAAATTTTACATTCTTTAAATTTTTATATTATTAGAAAGAACCATTTTATAAGACATGTTATATGAAATTTCAAAATTACCTTTTAATCAAAATATAGTATTTGCAAAGTTAAGAAAGTTCAGATTTAGATTTTTTTTATAACATTTTATCATATTATTGTAAAAGCTAAAGATTTAAGGCATAATCCATAGAGATTGTATCAAATTGATCATTCAGTAATATACATTTTACAATACGTAAACTATTATAAATTGTGTATTTTGGCTATAATATAAAACATAGTACATATATTACTTTATTAAATTAATTGCTTCAAAGAAATAAAAAAATTAAGGCATTATGAATTATAATATCACATTTATTGTACTCCAGTCAAAAGCCTTCATTAATATAATTTATACTATATAATTATCAATTTAATAATATATTTAATAAAATTCAAATTCAGATCTTTATTGGATTGGATTGCAATTATGAATATTTATAATCGAATCTAATTTATCTGACATTTTAATCAGATAAAAATCTTAAAATTCGGATCAAATTTAAATTAAAATCCGATCCATTGATAACCCTAGATGAGGGTACATTTGTTTAAATTTTATTAATGTGGATATTTATTTAGTTTACTTATCTGATAGTTTCTAATTGTATTCAATATTTTAACAATGAGCAAAGTTAGTATGTAATTATATAAGTTTGAAAATTTAAATATAATAATTTTTATTTATTAGTTTATTCACAGAAAAGATGCACTTATGATCACAAAAACATCATAAAACACTATAAAGACACCACCAAGACACAAAATAATAACGTAAATTAATTATTTGATTATTTGTTAATTATTAAAGTAAGAGCAAAATTATCAATTTATGACTTTGAAATTTTTTAATGAAACAAACGCGAAGTTCCTGCAATAATAAAAGATAAGAGGAAATGAAAAGCAAGAGAAACATGGCAAATAATCTTGAAATTGCCTCCTTTAGGAAGGAACTCCTTTGCAGAAATGTGTCCAATACAGAAATTCTGAAGTTCTATCATCTCAAGACATATATCAACATCTCTTTTTACCAATTATAACATCAACCAAAAAGGGTGCAACTGCATCACAGAATGGAATCAGAAATACTTACTTCTATATGGTGAGAACAAGTCTCGAATCACTGTTACCCTTGATGATCAGACTTGGTTAGTCGAAGAAATAAAATCTGCATTTCTTGCCACGAACAAGATCCTTGATTCAACAAAGACCTATACCAAATAATACCGACAAACCACCAACTATACAAGTCTAGTAACAATTTCCTAGCTCATCATTTGCAGAACTGTAGCTGCATAATGAATGCAGGTCAACTGTTCCAATCTTTAATTCTAATGGAATTACCTGCCTATGTTATTGCTGCCAACCATACTGCTGGTTTCTGTTGCCACCCAGTGGATTTGGTCCCCGGCTGCCAGAAACTCCATATTGACTACTTTGGGAAAAATTGGGAGGAGCTCCATATCCAGCAGCAGTTCCCCGGGGACCATTTGGAGCACTACTTCCAGGATAGGGTGGTGGTCCTCGCCCTTGTGTTGGATAGGGCCCGTTATTATAACCTCCACTTTGGCCTCCACGATCTTGATAATACCCACCGGCAGCTCCACTTGGAGGGTATCTATTAGCCCCTCCGGGTGGACCACGAGGCTTTCCATACTGATTATGACTGGGCACACTGGGCAGAGGCGGCTGGGAATTGTTCACTTGATGACTGGGACCATTCCAGTGTTGAGAATGAGGTTGCCCTGCTTGTTGAATTGGGGGCAAGCGAGCATGTTGTTGTGGATGCTGCAACTTTTGTCTTTTTGCCATTTCTTCGTTTTGCCGTTGCTGCTGTCTTTTCTTTTTCGTCTGGAACTCATGTGATGATTCATATTTTGGCAAACTACCGATAAACGGAGATAAAAGTTTGTTATGTTTCACGGTGGCCAAATATATTGGCAGGCACTATCAACAACTGCTTTCTACTTTGTTAATTACAAAAAACATTCCCGAATTTTGAGGATGTGAATAAAAGAAACAATGTTATCTCCATACTACGAACGCCAAAATAAATAAGATTTGGAGGGATCGCTGAGAAGTGAATGAAACATACCTCTTTGGGTCACAGGGCAATGGATCAGTCCAGAAATATTCAGCATCTAGAGCATCCTTAGCTGAAATTCTCTTTGAAAAATGAGGTTTGAGAAGCAAAAGGAAAATAAATTAGTAACGATATAAATATTAATGAATAAAAGTTTTCAATCGTTTGTAATCGACTCACTTTCCCTAAGTAAGCATGCAATGCCATAAAGCAGTTATCAAGGGAATTGGATGATAAGTGAACATGATTGAATAGTGGAAATTACAACTTTTGCTGAAGGGCTTTAATCAATCTTGTCAATTCAGTTTTTTCAAAATCAATCTTGCCACAAATTCGAACCTTTTCTTGTTTCTTAAACAAGTACAAAGTTTCCCAGAATGTCCAAAAAACTAGATGCTGACACAAGCATTCCCATAGCTTTCTTACTGTCAGCAATAACTAATTCCTAGTAAGACATCTGCTCAATCAACCAAGTTAATCAGGATGTGCTACAAGAGCTGGTTAAATTTCCTAAAACACACGATAAAGTTCAAGAACAACCTCTTTTACTTGATAGGTGGATTAAATATAACCCTCTGACATTGAAAAATTGGATTGGACAGAGCCAAGTCCAGGCTATCGGCACGTCTCTCCCTCTATGACCACATGCAGCAAAAATGTTTTATCTTCCTGTTCCTCTAGACTTTGGTTCAGCAGAAAATGTCTCACCCTAACTCGGTAGATCACAGTAATATTATCCAAATATCAACAATTATATTAATTTATTCTCACATGTCTTTACTGTCGCTACAATCATCTATCAAGTAAGGTCTACATTATTGTTATTGTATTTCAATTTTTTCCTAAAAAGATAACAGCTATTGTTTTAGTCATTGTCTAACAATTGAGATGAGAGAAACTGAAAAACAAAACAAAAATACATCATAATAAGAAAACAACTTCACTGGATAAGACAGATACCTGAGCTGGATCGAGAACCAGCATTTTCTCCAACAAATCCAAAGCATGTCGGTCAAAACTGCATAGCAAATGACCATCAGCACACCATAAATCATGCACAGGCCACAGAGGAGTTTTAATTATTATAGCATAAGTCTAAAACTTTAGCTTCATATACTTAACTGTCGAAAGAGTTCCCGAATACGCTTTTTCATTTGACGTGCGGGTTTAAATTTATTATACCAAGGAATCTTGGAAACACCAGGCCACGACAACTCATCAGGGGTTCCACAAAGCTCAAATATTTTATTCAACTGTTCAGGCTGCAATAACAGTGAGAATGCACAATAATATTGAGTTAATGTTAATATAACATTGTCTACAAAACCAAGCAAAACTAAGAGTCTAAGATGAAGACAATCAAAATATCCTCAAAGAATATTCAAGTTTCTTTTATCAATTTTGAAGAGTTATTGAAGATGATTTACTGAAAAATCAAAGATTAAGTCAATCATATTACCTAAAGCAATACACATCAAAATGCAGGGCATTACTCCCAGAAGCTACAAAACCATGCAACTAATTGTTAAAGACTGAAAAGAAGAAACCAAATGATCTTTACATAATGGTCCCATACATAAAAACATCAGCTATAGACTTCTCTTCCTGATTAGGAGTTCAGTTTTCACACACACCCCCATGCACAACACACATTTCCTTTGGTGCAGCCCCCAAAGTTGTGCATTATTCGGGGTTGTCCTTCACAACCAAGCCTATCATTAGTTTCACAATTTCAAATTAGTTTCAGATAAGGTAGGAAGTTGGGAACACCATCACAAAAATTTTAGAAGGTGAAGAATAGTACACTAAACTCAGACAACAACCATAACACACACAACATGAAGGGAGTTATATCATATATGACACCACTGAGGCAAATTTGAGGTGGGATGAATTGCATATTCCTATTTCATATAAAAATATCGGTTCCTTACAGAATGAAACTGCAAGTGTGTGATCACCTTTAGGCCAGAGCTGGCTCAGAGGTTATGAAAATTGAAGTGCTCTAATTTACATGGGTTTGCAATTATAGAGCCTGCCTCTCTCTCCACTTCAATCTTTTCTCTTCCTTGTTTCCCTTTTTTTCTCAACTTTCTTCACAGAACCCGCATTTCAAAAAGCGGAAATGCCAGCTCATGAAATTCTCAATACCATACCGAACCCAAATCAGACATGCTTGAGATAAAATTTGTTTGTTACTCAAAAAGGATCTCCTTGTCTCTTTGCCATGAGACCTAACTGAAAATATTTGGGGGTTTTGACTGAAAAATGCCGAAAACTCAAATCATAGACTCCACCTCTTAAAGTTTTCACCTTCTCGCATTGGTCTAGCCCCTCTCTTATTATCCAGATTCTCCCTTATAAATTAGTATTACACTCCCAGACTCTATTCTGATATTGGCCAAGAGAAATCCTACTTCACCAGAATTTTATATGAGATCAGGGCAAAGATTCCATCCTCAGGTTGTCATCTCAAGAATACCATTCAATGGCCCATTGGTGTTGCTCGCTAGAGATTACTTCAAGCAGATTATGGATTACATATTAAAATAATCAGTTTTGGTGTGTTTAGAACAGACTATCTACCTAGTCCACAATCAGATTATTGAATTATTTGAGAAATAATCCATAAGAAGGAAAAGATATGCTTTTTTTTGGCTCATAGATTCCAGAATTTTGATTAATTTTTCGTCTTTACCCTACTATTATTAAGCAAATATTGCTATGCCAACATTAACATTGGAAGAAACTTGAATTGTAGATATAAAGTAAATTTGGAAGCTTGACAGACAGTTGTTAAGAAAATACAGAAATTCGTTGTTATAGTTTTTGTTAATCTTTCCAAACTTACATCAAACCTTTCTCACATAAGGATCCATACCGCTACAAATCAAGTTAACTAGACATGCAAATTGGAGCACTATTGTGAACCATTTGAAGACTTTTTAGAGAGTAACTATGGAGTGCCAAATTCTCTGTTCATGCTAATTCTATGACCATAGAAACACTCACAACTTAAATTAAACCTTACAAAAAATGTTCATGAAAATAAAAGAAATATTGGTTCTTGGAGGGATGCTAGCGAAGAGATGCCAATTATCAAAGTTATTTTACTTAGCTTCATAATAGTATTGTGCAACGACATACCAATCACTATACATAAGCACTTTGAAGTTTACAGTTCAGTTGTTCATTCAAGAAAATCATAAGTGCACTCAAGAGTAAAGTAAGCATAAGAAAGTCGACCTAATTTGTTCACACATTTCAAGACAAACCTAACCTCATTTTTTCCTGGTAAGATTGGTTTCCCATACAATAGCTCCGCAAAGATACAACCAACAGACCACATGTCAACAGCTGGGCCATACTTTGTGGCTCCTAGAAGCAACTCTGGAGGTCTTCACAATCAACAGCATAAAACGGAGGCCCAATCTCAGTCAGTAGCACTACTAGGAATTTTGGATTAGAAATGTTAAGAATAGAGGACTTACCTGTACCATAAAGTAATAACCCGATTTGTAAGATTAGCATTAATGTCATTGGAAAAAGAACGTGCAAGTCCAAAATCTGCAAGCTTCAGATTTCCCTCATTGTCAATCAGAAGATTGGAGCCTGCAAAGTGGTTATCACGTAAATTTTGTCCACCTACATAATATCAAAATCTAAATATAGAACATTAAATGCAATTATACCTTTTATGTCCCTGTGAAGCACTTGATTTACATGACAATAATGAAGACCCGTGAGCAGTTGCTTCATGTAACACTGTAGATCGATATTTCTGGTCAACTTTCTTCTGGCAGACAATTAGCATAGTTAAAGTTGTAAGTTGTAGGAAAGCTCACGGTACTTTTATTTGCGGAACTGTAAATCTCAGTCCAGGACGATCTGCAAGCCCAGTCAAGTCGTGGTCCATGTACTCAAAGACCATGTAAATGTTTCCCTTGTACTTATTACCATCTGTGATCAGGAAGATGTATCATATTGATGCAATTTCACATTTAACAGAAAAACTAGGACTTCTCATCAGTCATCATAGAAGACAAAAGGTTATGCTATTACCAGGCCTTCCTTGCTCATCTTCTTCACGGCCTAGGTAACATATTTAGAACACATTACAGATCAGAGATAGTATATCAAAGATAGCACAAACTCACAATAGAATTTACAGTTAAATTAAGAAAAGGAAGTACCAGGAGATGTCACGATCTCTTTCAATTTAATAACATTTTCATGCTGTAGCTTATTTAGAATTTTAATTTCTCGGATGGCAGTGATAGGAAACTGCAGAAAAAAAAAGTCATGTAAGATATTTTATGGTAGAAAATGTGGAGATCTGGCCAAAAGCAGTTACTAGTGTCCACAACTACACGATAGGATACTTGTATGACACACGATGAGTAAGGAGAAGAAAGTTACCCCTTCTTTCTCATTATCCATGCGTATCTTCTTCAAAGCAACAATTTCTCCAGTTCTCTTTTCTCTGGCCATGTATACTTGACTGGGAGACAGAAAGAAAGAGTGAAAAACAAACACAAGCATGCAACTCAGAAAAGAAATTTTGAATTAATATAACTATTTAAAAAAAAAAATCAGAGTAATGCTCTATGAAGAATAAGCTTGGAATTGACTAGGACTTTACTTCACACAGAAGATAGAAAACCATACAGTTCAAAGTTTCTTTCAAATTTCTCATGAACTCATTTTCGCAGGATTCTAATATTCCAATATGGACAAAGCTACTGGTAGAGTTTCACAATGTTGATAGATAAGGTCTTTCCCTCCAGCAGCAAAACATGAGATACTTAAAATAGTTTCCAAAATTTAAATGCACCCAACTATTTTATGGATTAGAACAAAAAAAATAACTAGTCATGACGTTTCATTTACGGTGCTGCCCTGTGTGCTTTTGCAAGCACATATATTGTCTTACAGTTATAGAACATTGCAGAGCTAAGGCTTCCAAGTACAAATAAGGAAACAATGCAATTGAAAAGGCCAAAAGAGAAGATCAACTTTTCCGACCCTCGAGTCCAATCTTAGGGGCTCTTTATCTTTTTCTTTGGAAAAGGAACGCAGATGTTATCCGCAAGGCAATTAAACCAACAAGACTTTCACATTGCTTTGAGATTATGTGGTATTCATCAAATATATTTTGCAATATATCATGTAAAGATATACTCAGAAACATCAAATATAATGAGCTCAAGATGTAAGCTTCTCTGAAAACCTTTGCAGTCATCTTCATATTGTGTTTATAACAAAACATATATAACCAACTAAGGTGTTTTACCTCTCTAGCTACCATAATGTAAATTTAAAAAGGCAATAATGAGTTCGAGAAAACAATTAAAGTCATGAGAGCACTTAACGCGGGGGAGTCACCTGGATTTCCAAAATATGTAAAATAAGGAATGGTGGTATTCTATTGCAACAAGACATAACAATAAATTGCCCGCTAAATACAATAGATGGAATCTTACCCAACCAGTGCTCCAGCCAAGCAGGGGAAAAGGATGAAATTAAATCAAGAAAAGAGGAAAAAAAATATTCTAGAAGCTGCATTAAACCAACAAAACTTTCTAGACCAACTCAAAACAGCCTGCTGAGGATAACTTGAATGCCCAAACACAATTGTGCGAAGCTTATCCAAAAATCAAATTTATTTTTAAAAAATTAGAGAAAAACAAACACCAGCGAATTAGAGGGATTCTACAAACTTTTCCTCTACTGAATGGCATAAAAAAATATAAAGAAAATTCTTTTGCCTCACCCATAGGTTCCTTCCCCAATCTGCTCGAGTTTTTCGAAGCATTCGACGCTTCGAGAACCCCACGACGGCCACTCCTCCACATTCAGCTGATTATTTGTGGCTGCCATTATCTGCCTCTGTGTATGTATGTGTTTCGGGCTGGGTTAGGGGAAAGATTCAAGTAACGACAATCTGGAATCGAATTCAAGAATGGGGATGGAAGGTGGGAATCAGGGGGGAAAACAGCAAAAGCGGCAGGGATTCTCTTTGAAGGCAGAAGAGAAGGGGTTTATTGCTGAGTCATCAGAACTTGAATTTTATCGGAGAAAAAGAAAATATATAAATGTATAGTATGTATGTACGCATGTGTATATGTATATATTGAAATAAATATAAAACAAAATTCATTCGTTTAAAGAGAAAAAGAAAAAAAAAATCTTTAATGCTTTCTTTATTAAATCCTTAAATCCAAACATATGGTTAATGTTTAGAACGAGTTTTATGTTAATTATTTATTAGTTATAATATGTACAAAATGTTAGAATGATTTAAAATATCCAAATAACTGAAAAAGAAAATTTTCTATTATTGAAAAATAATAATGTTGAAATTATCTTTTCCCGTTACATTTGGTGTATTCGATAGCGATCTTTGCCTTCTCCAACTATGTTCAATTTAAATTTTCATATTTAATCATAGACATACAAAATCTGATTAATATTATCAAAATTCGAATATAAAAATCAACACTGCTCTCTGCTTCGAAGAGCGGCAGCAAGTGTTTATGACAAATAAGTTAAATACAATATATGAGACTTTTTTTCTTTAAAGAAATTATTTTGAAATGGCGGGAAATTTGGCATTATGTCACTTAAAAGAGAAATAAATTATATAAGAACAAGTTTAAAACTTCCTCATTGTTACCCTTTATGGTATTTTGGGTAGTAATTTAATCGTAGAATTTAATGTCCTACTTCACGATAACTACATAAAACAAACAAAATTCAAGCTTACACATGTGAGAAAATGTTCACTAAATTTGATTTACGTGATATATTCCTCAATAAATGATCATCTGTAAATAAATAATTATACAGTAATCAAGAATTAAATGATGAATATCAATTATACAATTGTATAATTAAGAATTCGTAGAAGTTACAAAATGCTACCAGTAACCATCAACTGTAATTTTCAAGATCAATTCTTCCAAATCAAAGTTCACTAAAATCAGTAGTTGTCAACATCAAATTATTCACATGATATGCATAACCTGTCTTGCAAAACTGTTCCCAAAATCGCTAGTTATATCAACAGCATTTCTGTCTCTGCAAATAATGTGTATTAATAGATTAATCAATGTGTAACGCAAACATTGTACAGCATAAATTTGTACCTCGTTGGCCTTTTTAGTTTAGAAATTTTGAAAAAATAACCCGAACTCACAATGATCAAGATTAAATCAGTCAACTGATTATCAAATACACAAATTTCCAAAAAATTCAATAAGACGATGTATGAAAGCAGATGCCTTCCCAAATAAGGACACATCAACGACCTGATAACAGAGAAACTGTTGTTCAAAATTTAAATGAGAATTGCAACTAGTAACGATTCAAATGACGGTCCTCAGGAGAGCAAGATCATGAGGAAAACCAAGTTAATCACCCGGGCAGAACAAGTTCAAAGATTCAAACAAAATCTCCACAAACTATGACGGAAATCTGTATTTGACTCGTGCATGAATTTAAAGGTACAAGTAGGAGAATGTTGCAGAAACCGGTGAACAAAGCCATCAACACTATCTTGGATGACCTGATGAACAGGCAACATTTGCAGATAAAAGTTAAAAAAAAAAAAACAATGGCTCCCTGTATGTAGTTCAAATGCAGAATACGATACACAATCTAGTAGTACAAAATCATATACACTACATCCTCCCCCTTTTATTGTTGGAAAATAGACGGTGGGCTTGCACCATCCACTATACAAGGAAAAATTTCGCTTCATGTCGCAGCAAGGGAAGGGAGAAGATCAAGAAAAAAGATAAAGAAAAGAACAAGAATCCAATGTGCTCAAAATTGGAAATCCTGGAGATCCTGCGAAAATCTGGAATACCTCGTCTCAGCTTGTGCCACCAGCGATGAGTCTTTCGTAGAATAAGATGTACCCATGATCTGTATTGCTAGAATACTCTTGTGCTGATCCAAAGAAAGTCTGAACAGCAGATTCATCTATCATCTCCACGTTTTCATCATCAAAGAATAACCAATGGTTGTGGCTTTTCACAAGGCTGACGTAGTGTCCATGGTTGGGCCCACTCCCTACATGGACAACCACAGCAAATAAGGAATACTCAGCATCTGCATCCTCAACTGTATTGCTGAGTTTCAGCTCAAGTGGGAAGACAACACGATATGACAGCTTCTTATACCGGCCCAGCTGTTCAATGTACTTAAACCTCTTCAAATGGATGACTAAGATCTGAGGTGGCTTTTTAATCTTCATTCTCTTCTGAGCTTCTTGTAAGCTGCATATTGCAAAAAGGTTTATTCAACAGTTAACCCACAAACGAGGGAAAAAAACAAAAAAGAAATAAAGAAAGAGAGGGAATAACAGTCAAGAATAAGCAACTTTGGCTCTGGTTCTAAATCAACGGCCAAAATGCTACTATTTCATCTCCGGAACAATATCTAAGCAGAATCAATACTCATCAAAAAGAAACCCAAAAGGAAATAATAACATAAAACACAAATGCCGGGTGGCACTATCTGCAGGCCCATAATCCAGTATGATACTGAAGGAGCTCTTCCAGTATTCATAGAAAATGATAGAATAACAAATCCCGGAAATCAGTTTACACGTACCACTTATCAACAGTAAAAAATACGAAGCATGAACAGAGAAAATCAAATTGTCATTTTTCTAGGTGGCATTTTTGAAGCATTTTTCTCCATTATGCTTTTAAGAACATTCAAAGATTTTTCTTTGGTAGTTAAAACTTTTTAAACAACTTGGAACTTCTCAAGTCACATAAGTTTGGTGGTTCAAGTACAACAAAGATGGACATAAATTAAGGATATACTAAAACCGTTTTTTATGACAAAAGTATCTATGAAAAATAGAACTCCAGCAACAGAAAAGTGCGATTCCAGAACTTATATCAGCGTCTAAATTCATGCCTGCCAATGAAAAATCAGCATCCAGCAAAAGGGAAACTACTGGGGAGTGAGACAGATTAACATCATTCTACCAAATGAAATGTGGCTAACCTGCAGCACTTGTCACAAAAAAATTTGTCCTCAGCATTTAAAGTTTCAGTGGAGCTAAAATTTTTCAGACAGCTTGTAATTGAACTGTTCTGTTCTATATCAAGGCTCAAGTCAAGAAATGTTTCATCCCTTGCTGTCACTGTCTCACAACGTAAGCACCTTGTTTCATTTGTCAATATACCCTGAAAAACAAAAACTATCAATGACAGAAACAGAATACATAAAAGCAGTCAAAATGGTGCAAATTTTGCATTTCAAGGTCTAAACAACATGCACAATGAGAGGTTGAGATCTTATTAAAGGTGAGAGGCGACAAGCAGGCGAGAGGTACTTTTTTAAGGCAAAAGGTGAGGCGAGAGGGCAGCGACCGTAAGGCAACTGAGGCAATAATTAAGAAAATATATATATAGTAAAGCAAATTAAATTAAGTTAAATACATTAAATATTAATAGATTAACATATTAAACATATTTGGTACGAAATTAACAAATTAATTAATTAATTAAATATATCAAGTATTAACCTATTAAACAAACTGAAAAAAAATATTTTAGAAAAAAATCAAAAGTGTTGTTGTATGAGAGAAGAACATTAAAAATAAAAAAAACGGAGAGAGAAGAGAAAAGAAAAAAACCAAAGAAAGAAGAGAGAAGAGAACTTGGAGTCGAGGTTGCTAGAACCAAGGTGTTAGAGGGATTAGAGAATGCCTTGGTTGTAGAGAAAGGGTTGGGTGCTTCTTTATTTTGGGTTATTTATTACAAAAAGCTAAGTCTCTCCAAGGAGGCTTATTTATTATTATTATTTTTTTAAATTAGACCAAGGCGACAGAGGGGACAAAGATGACCTAAGCAACAAAGGCAGTCGCCTCATCTCGCCTTATGGTGCTCGCCTGGCCTAGGGAGGAAGAGGCCACATGGTGTGTCCTCACCTCGTCACTCGCCTGAGGCAACTACCTTTCATAATTATCTTGCATGATAGCATAGAAAAGCAGAATAAATTAAATAAAAGTAATCTCACACATTTATTTTGTCCCCATTCCCCAAGGAAAAAAGTAGTAGATACAAGAGAAGATATTGTAGTAAAGAAGAAAGTAGTAAAATCAAAGGGGGCACAAATGCCCGGGGTTGCTCTTCCAGCCAGAAGGACAAACAGCATATGCTTGTTGTATGAATGGCATACCAAACTTACCTGAAAATTCTTGTGCACCCAGGTGATCAGGGGCTCTTTTAGGGGACCGTTGGATGCTATACTTGTTGGCCCATTAGCAATTTTCTGGGAAATTTCTTGGTCGCTCCTAGTAGCTCGAGCCTCTTTCTCCAGTATGTCAACCAATTCATTCAGCAAATAGTTTAAGAATTCATGGGCATCCTGCATGTATATTATGTTACAGCACTAGCAGATTCAAATTGAAGAAAAATCTTGTGAACGAAGAAAAAGCATTAAGAAGTACAGAAAACAGGGAAACAAGGACTGCATGAGAGTAGCTCCTATCATTTTTACTACATCAAACAATTACAGCGAGGGTCTACATCTAATTAAATTCTCTCTGTTACCTATTCACCAACATGCCAATACCTGTCCATTTTTGTCATGCAGTACAACTAATACACTTTCGAAAGAAGCAATTATTACATACCTGGTGCATGTAGCTGCGAAATATTTCATTTTGTTTCTTCAGTCGCTGTACGAAACGCTTTGGAGCCAGAACACCAGTTTTTTTCTTTTGTGAGCTTATCTACAAGCAAAAATTAACACTTTGATGTGTTGGACAAACATGTCTCATCATGGATTAAGATGCACGCTGTCACTTCATAAACCATAATTACATGCATGGGGCACATGAACACATACAAACAACGATGAAGATAACCACATCCTACGCACAAAGAGATTAAGAGAGACAATGCCAGATCTTGACAATTCAGAGAAAAATTACAAATTATAATCACATTTCCACAGACCAACACAGTAAAGCCTTTTCAAATGTGTATTTCCACCTAATCTATTCCAAGACAAAAGGCACTTTAGCTGTTAATTAATTTTGCAAAGAACTAAAACTAGGGATTGACTTAAAATTCCAAAAATTAGAGACTCAATATCATTTTTAAATGCTTACTTTTAGTCCAAATATATTCCTGTAAACTATAATGGAAAGAAAGTAGAAAAATGTTAACTATTATCTTTATGCGCAATACCTGATGAGAAACTGAAAATTCAAAACCCCACCTCCCACCACTTTCAAATAAAATGAGGGTCATAGAATTTAAATCTTCTTAAGGTGCACAATGAGAGAGAGAGAACAAGAGAAGAAAAGAAAACAAAGATATCCTGGAGCACATCACTTGATGAAGCATACAAACCTTGCCAAAAAAGCGAGAAATGATCTCATAGACAAAATAGAGTTCAATAAGCACTAAAAGAAACAGGAAGCAGGAATATGAAAAAGGAAGCCCGTGTTTGAGCAGTACTCATGCAAAAAGAGAATTATATCATTAAAAACTAACAGGCTTTCATCAATAGACTCAATGTGCTGCTCACTGCCAGCATATAATCAAAAATGGTTAAGAAACTACACAACTTATAAACTTATTGAAGCCCGCGGCTCTGCAACTCATTGGACAGCTTCTAGGTCAAGCCATGAGAAGTCAGAACTCGGGATATTAAGGCAGTGATAAGAGTAAGGACTACTAGTCAAATCGCAATTTGGTCTCCACAAAAATTTACGATTGAAGCATGTAACATGAGATCTGTCTCTGGAGTAATTTGGATTATATTCAGCATCAATGCATAAAATAGTATTATCATTGTCCCTCTCCATTAACTAATCTCCAATCATTTTTTGCCTATCAGCAGAGGGTGGATGAACTTCTTAAGATGCCTAGCCTAGATCTTTCAATTTCCAAGAAGTGCTTTGACAGTGACCCTACAATTTGATCAGAATATCACTTCATGGTCCAAACAAGTTTTGCAATTAAGCTAATGATGTTACATTTCCATCTAAAAATCAAATAATCAGGACAATCAAACAGGACTGTCTAGTCTTCTTCTACTATCAAACTGCATATTTTCTAAAAGGATCGTAACATTGCAAGGTTATCAGTGAGCCTCAGGAGAAAAGGCAAGAGAGTATGCAGGTGGCCAGGATGGGAAATGCACCACTTGGTCTTTACAACAGTGAGGATGCAGAGAGGGGATGTGGGGAGGAAAACACCATTTTTCCAAAACCAAATCAATTAATTTAGCTGGGCATAGCGAAACAAAATATTATTTCTAGGAAAATCATATTGAAAACTGAACTTTGGCATGCTGATATCTATATTAGGCTCCATCGTATTGACAGCAAATAAATCTAAGTTCACTAAAGCATTGCGAAGCAACAGAAAGGACATGCCATCAAGAACTACAATCCACAGATGAAAACATGTTCACCAAATGAACTAATTTGTGTTGCTATTCTTCCAAACTCAAAGGATAATTTACCTGCAAAAACAAATCTGCTAGGCATGTCAAGAGATTTTCTTCTGCATCAGTTGGATTTTTGTTATTGGAATAATATTCTAGCAGCTGTTCACGAAATGGAACACAGAAATACAGAGCCTGCATAATAAAAGGGAAAAGAAATTAAAAAAAAAAAAAGAATTCCAACCCAATTCCTCAGTATTGCAGGCAAATTCTCGTTCTTAATGGTAAATAATGTGACTTAGAATCCCAAGAACAATTGGAATTCAGACAGTAGAATACGTCATGATAACTGATCTAACTGCAGTCAATATTTACTAATGTGCGTAGTCAGAATCTTAACTTGGCAAAAATTCAAAAATGGTGGGACCTTACTTCAACCTGATAACTAATTTGTACATAAAAAGGACCTACCGTTGGGCAAACAGACCACAGGTTGAATCTAGCCAAGTTCACAACAACAAAAAGAAAAAGGCAAAAAAAGAAAAAGCAAACGTAGAAGGTGCAGTTAGATTTCCTGTGTACATCTAGATAATAAATGAAAGTTCATTAATCAGCAGATAATTAGGAGTGAGAAAGTTGCATGCAGGAGGGATCAATTACCTACGTCATCTTCCTAGATTTTATGAAACTTACTTTTAAAACCCTGTCAGAACAGAAAATTACGTCCAAGAGGAATCAATTATCCTACATCCGTAAATCATCTACCTGGACTTTGTAAAACTTAATTTCATAATAAAAACCTGGTCTCAACAGACAAATAGCATGCAGCATCTGAATTAATTTCCATGTTGGTCCATAAGAATGTAAAAATAGATAGTTCCATCATTTTATCGTTGTCTTCCCATCCAAAAGTTCCAATGGACCCTCAATAAAATGTACCTTGACTCCGCCCACCAACTAAAAACAGAAGCATAGATATATCATATATATATATATATATATCATAAATGAAAAAGAAACCCTAGAAACACACTTATGTTATGCTAACAGAGAAAATGAATAAAACATTTTATAAGTTAATGAGGTATTTCAACCACATGAATACGTCAATGAATCTAAATTGTTAATGCAAGATCATTCCCCAGAAATCTACAGATTCAAGACAGAATCGTTTTACCATCATCAACAACTAACTTATCTGCCAAAAAGCAAATGACGGTCCCCAACTTCTCATATATTCTCGCATCACACTAAAAGATCCACTCTGTCCAACAGTTCAATTCAATGTCTAAAGCAAAAGACAATTTCCACGTGCTTTTAAGCAGTAAAAAATTAACCACGAAGAAATAATCCACAACACAAACAACTAGAATCAAAGGCTGCCGTATAAATCAACGTCAGCAAAAACCTGAAGCACGCTATTGCAGTAGCAAGTGTTGCCGAAATTTTCGAGTCCAAAGTACCGCTCGCCTTCCGGAAATTGGTCTCCCAATGCTTTCTCCAGCTTCGAACCCGCTGCTCCCATTCTACCCTTACTTCATCCAATCCTCCTTCAATCTCTATATACAATCTCTCGGTCTGTATCTATCGCCGTATGCCTCTTTTTTTGTCACAACTAAATTGCCTCCGCGTGCGTGATATGGATTGCGCTTTCGGATTTCTAGGGTTTGATTTTGAGGGATGAATTTTCTTTTTGCAATCGAATTGCAAGTCGGAAATGGCGAGAAAATATTGAAATTAGGGGTTTTAAAATGGAGGGGAAAAACAAAAAGTGGAATATTCTATATTTGTGATGAAGATCAGGGAAAGAATGGGGACTGGAAAATGTGATTAAAATGGAAAAGCACTGCGTGCGCTCCAATATTTGCTATTAGCGCTCCTCGTCGGGCATCATCACGACTTTAGAAACTCGTAAGGAAAAAAGGCAAAATAATTACTTAGATTGGTAAATCGTTAGTTTACTTTTTTTGAATGTATTATTTTTGTTTTTTATTTACACAACGCACGCACATTAATAACTTAATTAAGAAATAAATTTCAAACTTCACAATTATAATCTAAGTATAATATCTTTGAATTGATTGACCAATGTATATACTTTGAATGAATTTATTGTTATTGATATTATGCTATGATCAATTAATAGTTTATTTTTTACTAATCTATATCATTTTTAGAATTATGTAATTTTTTAATTTTGTTATTTGACAAGTTTCATCTATCTATGATTTTATATTTATATGTTTGAAAATCATATTTAACATTGATTTGTTTACATTATCAAGTTCAATTTAGGGCTAGTTACCAATGTGCAAGATTTTCATTTGAATTCGACTTTATTGTATAATTTTTGTAAGGGACGTGGGTGTAAGACTGATCGTTCAGCTCGATGACAAGAGATCAACGAGATTATAACTTTTAAAATCTAAAATAACATCAAAATATAGAAACACAGGGCTTGTTCATAAAAACTCTTCAACACTTAAATTAGCGATTAAATACAAAGGGCGGTAGAGTGGAAGCAAAACAGAGGACAAATTAGAGAAGATCCTATGATAAATACTTATACATATAGTGAACGTAACATAATTGTACTTGAGTGCCACTCCATAAAATAAGAGAGACGATGATGTTTAATCTAGAATGTTTGAATGTATCATACTTGGTGAAAGAACACATTAAATTGAGATTTAAATTGAACCTTCTGAATTTAATTAATTTAAATAAAACATGATTAATCCATAAAAAGTAATGCATTCCATGAGGTGAAAAAGATCTTTTCAGTGAAGTAAACAAGGAACTATTGTATTTCTATATATTTAATATCTTATCAAATATTTATCTTATCATCATGTATCATGTACAAGTTACAATGTGGCATTGATTTAGGGCAGAAATGTTCTTAGGAAAATTTAATCAAAGGGTAATTTGTTTGAGAAGAACTATACTACACATTGCTTAGTACATCAAACATTGACTAAGTACAGAAAATAATGTCATCAAAATGTATATTGTAGACATATAATTTAAACATACATAAAAATATTCATATAAAATGAAATTTTCACTCATTAACTAAACAAAAATATATTAATTTAATTTTACAGTGTAAAATATTTTTAGAATAGAATCAAACACCCTATTCTCTTGAAAATAATCTCAAAATACTTTCAAAATTAAAATTAACATATATCATATTTGCTTTATCTTCACTTTTCAAAATATATTCTTCTAAACATTTTTTTAAAACCTACCATATCTTAGGTAATGTTTGGTTATAAATTGTATTTTTTGTATTATGTGTTTTGGGAGAATGAGTTTTGAAAGTGGGGTTTGAGAATGTGACAATGTATTAAAGAATGCGATGAATGCTTGTTTATGTTTTGGAAGGAGATAATTTTTTACTGTCATAGTCAAATGAATGATTTTTGGTTAAATTTTTTGGGGGTTGAAAATAGAATTAAGTAATTTTTTTATAGTAAGAATTATAATAAAATACATACGATATGTATGTGACATATCATATATATATATATATGTATATATATTGAAAAATTGAGAAATTTTGAAAATAATTAAGGATAGAAAATGATAGTTTGAAAATTTTAATTTAATATTTTGAAAGGAAAAAGAATATACGTTTAGTTATATTTTGGCAAAACGAACCAAACATAGCCTTAACATTGTATTTGGACGAAAATGTACGAGAACCAGATTTCAGGGACAAAAAGGCTATTTTTCTGAAAGAAAGAAGCAGCCTTGTCTAAATTTGAAGCTGTGAAAGGCGAAATAGAACAAAGAAGAAGAAGAAAAAAGGGATGACTAAGGGTGTTAAAGTCAAACCCAATCCGATAAGTTCATCTTAAAAAAATAAATAGGTTTGTGTTTGGAGTTTGGGTCAAATTGGATCAAATCCAATAATGATCTGAGAAAAAAAATAAGGTTGGATTGTTGTTGGATCAACTCGTGTAACTTGAAAAAAATAAATCGGTGATCCAATAACCCAATAAACCTAACACAACTCAATCCAACCTGACTCACATGAAAATTTTAATTAATTAAAATAAAATATAAATAATATATATCCAAAAATCTAAATTTTGAAAATTCAATTACAATTTATTAATTACAATAACTTTATTAACAAATAAGTAATAACACTTCTATTCTTCAAATTCAAAGACGATTGACCAAATCACCAAACATAACTCTCTTCACCTCTTGCTCCAAAAAAACAGAAACCCTAGCCTCACTGCCACCATGTGCCCCCATCACACTGCTGCCATTTGTCGTTTGTCCCCTTTAGTTATTAATAGATCATGTTGGGTTGAGTTGAGTTATGTTTATCAGATTATTGGGTGATCTGACTAAAAATCAAGTCAACCCAAACCTGATATGAAATTTTATAGATCAGGTTAAGGTTGAGCCTTTTGGATTTAACATTGGGTTAGGTTGGATTTGAATTTGATATTTTTATATTTGAATTTGATATTTTTATATTATACTCCCATCTCAACTCAACCCAAATCCACATAACCCCACGAATTGACACCCCTAGGCACGACAAGCCTCCCGATTTTGAGCGTGATTTTCCCTTCCAAGTCTAACCTCACAGAGTCCTCGTCCTCATCTTCATTCTATCATTCTATGGCGTTCGGATAGCGCATTTGTGCCCAACACGTTGCCTCAACTTGTCGTTTGTCAGGCTTCTTATTCCTCTTTTACATCTGTGGTGATGATGGCAAAAAGAGAGGAGGAAGAGGAATTAGAGGCGAAAATGAGATGAGATGATTCGTGAACGGTTTGAAATTGATTTGATAAAAGCTTGTATTCAATTCGATTTTTTCAAGTCTGAGTCGAGTCCGATTTTGTTAGTCAAATGAATAGCGCCAAGTTAAGCTCGATAATATTCGACTCAAAAAACTTGCGAGCCTAAATGAACTTTTTTATTTTATAATAATTATAATAATTCAATTTTTTATTTTTGAAAAAATATATAACAAAATTATTTTAAAAATTTATAATTATAGATTTTGTTTTGAGTTTAAATGAGCTCAATTTAATCTAAACTTATATGAGCTTGAACTTGAGTTCATCCGAGTTTGTTTTATATTTTTATTTTTTTAAGTTCATTCGAACTTAACGAATCAAGCTTTTTTACTTCTATGTGACAGATTCATCAAGTTAAGTTCCATAAAACTTGCCACTCTTCATCTATTTCATCAAGTCTAACTTGAATTTAACTTTTTACGCTCGATCAAACTCGACTTAAGTAAAAGCTCACAAATTAGACGAGTTAAGTTTGTGTCTACTAAATTCAAATTCGGGTCAACTCATTTACTCAAATCTCGCAAATTAGACGATCCAAGTTTGTGACTATTAAATTCGAACTCGGCTATACTCATTTGCACCAATAGGAAACTGATGGAAATCAGGGCTAAGTCCACTCGAGATGAATGAAGAAATAGTGGACCGTAAAGGAGAGCTTTTCATGCTACACCTCCAGCCCTCTGCCCCGAATGAGTTTAAGTCCAGCGAGTTTCGACGGATGCGTAAAAGGGTACTTTCTCAGTTTCTCTTTCAATTTGCTTGTTTGATTCTTCTACTATCTTTGGTGAAACTTGGATGTGTCCGTTTGGTTAGTGATTTGTAAGACATATTTATTGGCGTCTTGGGCTGAGAGGTGGTAAGATTGGATTGTGATGGTGCGAGTATTGAAAATGCTAAGAAGTTGGATGTTGAATGACTATTTTTGGTGGGTTAATGATGATGAATTTCTGGGTTTGATTTAATTGTGAAACTGGGAAGTGAAATGATGAAATAGAGAGGAAGTGTCTTGCATTTGAAACATGAATTCAACTCTGAAATGGGGATATTGTACTAGAGTTCATGTTTATCAAAGACAAGGAAGCATTGGAATCGCCCTAAACTCGAATGCTGCAGAAGTTTTGTTGTTGTGGTCTATTTTCTGTTTTAAGTTGGTTGTTGAATGCAAGAATGAGTAATTTTGATGGAGAAACCAGTGAAAATTCTAAAAAGAATGAGTTATTTTTCTTTCTCTGGTTTATTCCCACAGCCTGTGGAGGCATTTTGTGAGAGATTTGTATTTCGTAAAAATTGATTTTATGCGTGCTTCATGCTTTGTTTACTCAAAGCAATGATCTATATTGGATAGTCAAACGTGTAGCATGCAAATGCATTTCACTTTTCTTCTTGTAATCCATTCTTCAACTTCAACAAAAGATTGTTGCAAGAAGTAAATGGTGGATATCAATGATCACCAGACACCTAAACAAAGAGTGAATAATAATATCGTAAACTCTAACCAAATATTTAGGCTGGCTTGTGACATTTGGGTGTTTTCTCTTTGGTGCCTTTTATGTGGAGTATTTGATGTGTGGCTATACAATACCATCATCTAAGTAGGATATTTGGAGGCACCATCAAAGTACAGCCTTTGGTGATACTTGTGCTTGTGAAAAAAGGATCATTAGCTTGAAAAAGGTGCTTCTGGTTTCATAATTTAGTCATTCTCCTTCATTTTATTTCACATGAATTGTCACTTCTTACCAAAGATGCTTTATTAATCTGTCTATTTTTAACCCTTGCCCGCCGTGAGGGCATTAAAAAAACCAAAGGCTAGTTTATTTATGGATTGCAGCGTTTATTCCATCACAATGATGCATAAGAGCATCCTTCCTTTTTCTGATTTGTACTTTGTATATACTTTTGTTTCTTGTCTCCATCTTTCTTAATGGTTTCCAATATTAAAATAGATCACCTGCATGCTGACTGTTAAAGAGGGAGAGAGAAATGGAGGAAGGAATCAACAAAAGGTTGCCAAGAAAGCTCAACAGAAAATGGAAGAAAGGCATTGTTCCTAGGCCACCTCCATCTCTAAAGAAATTACAAGAAGAGGAGGCAGCTGCAGAAGCTAAAGAATCGGCATGAGGTAAATAGACCTTTTCATGGCAACTTAGCTCTGGTCTTGCCCAAGTCAAGATACTGATTCGCTCAATTCTAATTGCTTCTCTTTTTCTTAAACAGGATTAATGAAATCATCAAGGTTTTAACATTATAATCTTTTTTCCTGTAGCTTGAGTAATTAAATTTACAGTACAATAGAAATGAAAAAAGAGACACAAGAAGGGTTGTGATTTTTTTATCTTTTATTATCTTTTATTATTATGAGTTGCGAAAAGAATATAGAGAAACCAGTTTTAGGCAGACAATGGGAGGAGCAAACATTCTTATTATACTTCTCATCTCTCTTATGTGTGTAACTATGCTTGACAATGTTGAAGGTGATCAAACCAAAACAAATAGAAAGGAGGCAAAATCAAAGCAAAAAAATTAAAAAAAGAGGTGGAAAGCCATGAGCTTTTGATGGAATAGTTGCTCACACACAGAGGTGGCGTCGAATCAGTCCTTTATCTATTTGTATTCTTTTTTTCCCCTTAATGTAGATGATTGAGTTGGTATTTTAATTTTTTCTTCTCACTTGGGGAAATTATTTATTTATTTTACGTTCTTGAAGGTCTTATGTATTTGATAGTTTTTTTGCATTTATTTTGTAGAGTTTTCAGGTTCTGCTAACGGACATCCTCAAAGTATCATGCCCAACTTGTGATCTTGCTGAGTTGATGATTTTTTATTTTATTTTAATTTTTCTTATTTTTCTAGGCCAACATTTTGTTGTCTGAAGTTATATTAGTGGTGTTATGAATTATACTAATTTGGGCTATTTTGTAAATTGATTAATAATTTTATTTAATATGAAAATTTATTAGCTTATTGAGTGCCACATAGTGCATCTTCTATTTTTTAGTAAGAGTTGTTTGAATTTGAAGACAATTTTTTTGTTTCTGTAAATATATCAGTTGAAGTCAATTCAATAAGGAAATGAAATAATTCTCCATTTTCTTTTTCTGTAGTTATATAATTTCGTTACATATTGATTTTTCCAATTTAACAATATTTTGGCTATAGAATTTTATATAACTTTTAAATTGTATCGCATGCCAAAAAATTATTACGATGCAAAATATCAGATAACTTTTGTTATAGAGAATGAAAAATTTGCAAGCAAGAATATGTTACGCTTAAAAAATATTTATATATGTGGGGACTGCGTGCGATGATCATTAATACTAAAAAAAATTATCTTTCATACATATATTTTCATTTCTCTTAACTAAAATTCTAATTTAAATTTAATTTGGATGGACTCATTTAATCAATGTTATCTTTGTACAACACTTGCTTTGGGGAAAAAGGGGGGTTCTAAAATAATTGATTTTTTCACATAGCTCCACTAAATTATCACCATGCAAGCGATTTCATAAGCATAATTAATCACAAGATGAAAGTATCTATTAATTATATACATTAAATTTGATCAAAGTTGATTTGGATATGAATTTTCCATCACTCCCATTTGCCAACAAAATTGAATTGGTAATCTTAAGTTGCGTTGTTCTTTTTTTTTTTTTTGTGCTTAAAGTAAATATACAACACATTAAAATTAAAATATAAGAATATATAACATGTTAAAATTAGAACATAAAACATTTACTATTTACTTTGATTTAATCAATGTATATAAATATTTATTCATAGGAATAAAAGAACATCCCATTAGTTTTAGAGGGTGTTTGGATAAATTTATTTAAAATGTCTTATAAGTTCCTACATCTCATAAAATATTTTTGAAACTTATAAAATGTTAGATTTTTTTTTAAAATAAAATTTTAAAGTGTTTGAATAAAATAAGATTAAGATGTTAGTAATGACAATTTGATAATTAATATGATTAAAATTAATTTTTTTTTTGGATATTTTATAAATTTTCAAACATCTTATAAGGTATTTTGAGAAGCTGATAAGTTCACCTTCTTATTTAACCGAATGAAAAATAAAATTTAGAAATTATGGGCTCTAGTGATCGATGGGCTTATGGGGCCACAAGTTGATCCAATAGCCTTATTACATTGGTGACATCCAAGCATCCTTTGGATTATATGACTAGAGGAAGTGCTAAAATTTACTCATAAAAAATTCCGAAATATATCATCACATACTTTTAAAAAACTTTTTTTTTTTTGAAAAAACTCATGCTTGATTAATTGATAGTAAAAAGTACTTATATAACATAAGATTGATTTCTATAAATTCAAGACATTAAAATCTATCGGCCAATTTTATTGAGTTTGAGCAAATATTTATTTTTACGATAATTTTATTTTTTATTCATCAATTACAATAAGTGGAAGATAAATTGAGCCGATTCCATCATTTATTCTATTAATAACTAATTGCAGTTGTTTGGTGAGGCTTTATTTGTTACCTTGTAATATATATATATATATATGTATATGTATATGCTGACCTAAGTGTTGATATTTCTCACCAATCTAACCAAATGAATCTTTCATTTCAGCCAAATTTTCTACATAATATAGTAAATACCAACTTGTCTTTATATTTTTTGCGTCAAGAGGTTACATTCTAACAACCTACGCTACAACTGCTGTAGAATCTACCAATAGCCCATGATTCATTAATAAGGTTAGAAAAATTTAAGGAAGATACTAAGGGGTCATGATTATATTCAAAAATCTGAATTCAATCAGCTTATTCTAAAGTTTCTAAAGGAATTAACTTAAATTTTGTTACATTTTGCACATATTGAATATTTTTATATGTTTTTCTTCGCTATAATGCATCGATTTTATTAAAAATTTTTGTTACTGTACGGAAAATTCATAGAAAATTGTATCAGTATTGTTTGTTTCAATATACCATTATCTTCATACAGATATATTTATATTAGTAGTTCCATACTATATAAAAAATAAAAACCCTTTAAATTTATAAATTTATGATTTTCCTGTCATTACAACAAAATTTAATTGTAAAAAATAATCTATAAGTAGTCTTTGCTCCTTTCTCCCAGTAACACACCAAAGCTTACTATCCTTAACCTTCTTCTCCTTGCTCATCCTCCCAGAATAGCCAACAGCTACTTTTTGCATGTTGGAACGATGTGCCACGATAACTAATATATATATATATATATATATGATACTGCTACGAGTTTGAAGGTTCAGTACTCTGATGGACTTGAATATTATTGGGCTTGAGATCTGCAACCAAGAACACACGTGAACTAGTCGGATGCCCCCGACTAAGGCACTCCAACGCTTAAGTTAATTTAGATGGAGCAGAGTATATGGAGAGTATGCAGTAAATAGTATAAATGGCATTACGTTGAGCATGGTTGGGCCTGCTGTATTTATAGTTTTATGTGGGCATAACTTTACCCAAATACTCTTATCAGGTGTGATCGTTCTTTCCTCCTGCCAGGGGGTTGAAAATCATTTCATGTTCAGAATCTGGTACAATGTCAGGTGGCTAAATCTCCAATTTTTTCGGATAACTGTGCCAGAAGGGGCACGTGTCTGTCAAAGTTGTTAGCAGGGCTGTTAGAGTTGTTGGCACCAGTTATACCAGCTGCCACATGTCATCGACGTGGAAATATTCAACCTGCCAGATAAGTGAATAGAGGATGATTCGGTGGTCGATTCGTGTCGACCAGAGACAATAGCTTGTAGGCGTGGCTTGATCTTGAAGTCGATGCGGGTTGACTGCGAATACTGCCACGTGGAGTCGATACAGGTCGACCATGAGTGCTGTCACAAGAGATTGATTTAAGTTGACCAGACACTTGTTATTTGGGCCTTGTGGGCTTTATTATTTAGAATTGGGCCTGTTGGGCCTATTAAGCTATCCCATATCAATATATATTGACCATAAAATTATTTTTTTCAATGTAAAGATATATGCTATATATATCTCCTTCTTAATTTTGACTTTTTTCATCAAGAAAAAACTTCAAAAAATAGTAAGCTGAAATAAAAGACCATGAATTACTCAATAATTAATTATTGATGTTAGAGTAATTAAATTTCACATTAATCAGCCTATTGTTTTAATTAATAGACTAAACATCCAAATACACAACAAAATAATCAACTGTCAAACTCACCATCTTTGAATTTCCCTTAGCTGTATTAGTATGATGTCATTGCAAATGGAACTTAATTAATTGGCCACTAAATAATATAATGTAGTGGTTGGTAATTTAATTAGTGAATGTACAGGCTAATTATTTATACGGATTATGATCAATTACTGGCCCATCATCGTATCAGTACAACATTAATTACATTCATTAAGTCATCAAAAATCTTAATCCCAAACCACTGGCTATGACAGTTGAGAAAAATGAGGTCAAGCATATATTATTACAAACCTTGGGGTCTTGTTCAAGACTAATATTGTCCTAGTTTAATTTAATTAATAGTTAATAACCATGATATATATATATATTTATTTATTTATTTATTAAACATGTTATTGCTTTCCTTTTTCTTTTTTCCTTTTTTTATATTACTCATGCTAACGCATGCCTATTGAAAAATGAACCAACAGTTTATGGATAGTCTTGATTAAGGGAATTGTCTGAAGCTGTAGCATGAGCAAGTCATGTAAAGATACTAAAAAAGCTGTAAAATTAGTGACAATATATTAAACATCAAATGTATATAGTAACACAGTATTTTTTTTTATCATAATAATTTTTTTACAAGTTTATTAATGATAAAAATTATTATTAAATTATCATTAATAACATATCTATAATGACAATGAAAATTCTGTCATAGATTTATATCGATATTAATGTCTATTGCCATAGGATGTCACAATACTAGTTAACATTTGTCTGTAATAACAGTTTAAAATAATAATTTTTATTACTATTAAATTGTAATGTAATAAAATATATATTTTTTGGTTTAAAAAAGTAGTAGTAACAAAATGAAAATCATCATCATTTAACTAATGCATATCATTGTAAAATTTAATTATCACATTGCTACTTGATTTTTTATTGCAACCATTATTATTATTTATTTATTTATTTATTTATTTATTTATTTGCAGTGGAAGACAATGAGCTGCCATGGGAAGTCCTATATGCAAGTTATTATCATTGAAACGGCAAAGATATGATGAAATTAGCATAGATTTAATAGGCCCTACATGTTTTATTTTTCTTTTTTTTAAATGGCTTTCAATGGTGGTTGCTGGTCAATTAATTCTTAAATACGACTATCCTTTGATATTTTTTTGATCAAAATACGATTACCATTTGATTATTTTGCGTCATTAGAAATGCGCTTCACGTGGACAGTGATCAACTCAAGTGACAAAATCCAAGACTATCAGATTAATTTGATACTTTTTTGTCTTTTTGTGTCGGCTTTAATACATAGCGTTATGTAATTAATTGCTGATAATTAATATATAATTATTATTCATTATATCTACGTGATGCTCATATTTATATATATATATATATATATATAAAGATTAATAGTGCAAAAACATAATTAATTTTAAAGCTATGTTTGTGTGTTATTTTCAGAAATGCATTTTGAATGAAATTACATTTGATTTTTGTATTTTGGGGAATGATATTTCATTTCCTCCAGACATTTCCAACATTAATTTTTATTCAACCAAACTCATCATATTTATCTATGCATTTCCATTTATTATATTAGTTTAATTATATTTTATATATCTCAAATCACTGTAAAAATAATAATCATATATATAATTATATTTTTCAATTATTATATTGCACGTTTGATTTGCGATGTAAATAGTAGTGGAAATTTCAATAGAAGGAGACAAGAAAAAATTAATAATATATTAGTTTGTCTGATATATAAGACTGGCATTACAATTAGGTACAATTATAATCTACCTTAATTTCTGATGCATTTTTTATGTGCGAGATTAGATGTGTAAATGACAAATTTATCCTCAAACTAGTAAAAAGATAATATTAAAAATAATAAAATAAGGAGGGCAAATGTAGGAGCAAATTTTTAGTTGGGGAGGTGCAATTGTAATTGAACTCCCAAGGATAAGACTATAATCCAACCTTATTGCAGCTACAGTAATGGGTTGGCACAAAACACGAGTCGACCTGCTTTTGTAATTTCACACATAAAACAATAAATTAGGCTAAATTTAATTTTCATGTGTGATGATGAATTTAAGTGTCATTATTGATAACGCTATTTGTAGAAATGACAATTCTACCCTTCTCAAATTTGTCGACTTGAGAAAGTTTCTCATACAACTAAATTTTGTCTCGTGTCGAGAGAATTAAGCGTTCTTTTGAGTAATCAATTAGTTTATAGATTCACCTATTCAAGTATATTTTCGTACGAATAAAATTCTCCATAACATATATTAATGAAATTATAATAACTTCTGAAGTTAAATCTTTCATATTTTGCATGAATTTTACCATCATTAGTAACAAAATTAAAAACTAGTTCTTCAATGGAGACAATATTTTATATATACCCAACATGAACATCTTTACTAAAATAGCATTGTGTGCATAGTGGGTACTATTACACATATGTATTGTGTTTTACTTTTTTCTTTTTTATAAATAAAATATGTATTATATTTATTAACAACTAACAATTGTTGCACATTCGTTGAGTATGCATCTAAATAAATAAATACACACATTAAAATATAAAATTAACAATAATAATAAATAATTATGTATATATAAAGTGGGACCAACAAGATGATCATAGTTATTTATTGCAATTACAAAATAAAAATAAAAATAAGGATATTTTAATAATATAGATAAAAATAGAAACTTTATTAATAGTATAAATAAAAATAAATAAATGGGAAACGTACACAATTTGCATGGAAAATAGTGGAGACATGCATGAAGACTGGTGGGTACGTGGCATTTCTATACACATAAAAGTCGGAGTTTTAGATTAGTTGGGTGGAAGCCCATCGCAGCAAGCAAATCAGTTGTTTAGCTGACACTAAAACAATTCATTATTAATTAATTAAAATATTATTTAAATAAAAAATATTTTTAAATTTGTTGGGTGATATCACCTTTCCTTTTAAACTAAACCCTCTTCCTTTTATATATATTGTTAGGGGTCCATCCGACAAGGAACCTTAGTTGAAGAAGCAATATTACAACCTGAAGTATCCACCCTTTTTCTTTGTCTTGTTAACCATATGTCATAATTTTTATATATTTAATTGATAATCATAAAATTGAGCGCGTATAAATTATAATAGTGATAATTCATTCACAATAAAAATTAATATAATTACTTAATGATAATATTTATACTGTCATTGATGGTCAACACTGACTACTCAAAAGTAATCTTTAATTTCAATATCATTATTATTATTATTATTGGCGATTAGCTGTGGAAAAGCTAGAAAATTCAAATTTTAAATAGAAATCCAATGTGATTGTTGTTTTGACACTTTAAAATCCCAGTTGATGCACTAATTTGGATTCTCTATTTTATTTTTATTATAAAAATATTAATATACATATTATATATTCATGAAATAAAATAAGAGATGAAATATAAATTGAAATAGAAAATCTAGGTTACAAGACGTTAAAGAAGAATTTTGATGGTGAAATAAGATGTTGGGCTTTCAATTTCCTTGATGGAATTAATTATACCTAAAAGAAAGCTTTAATTTTAATTTATCCCCAATGGTATTTCGAAATTGTCACAATTAGACATCTTTAACAAAAAATTCTGCAAAAAATTCTCCTAATACTTTTAATTAAATTGAAAAGGCTAAAAAAACATCATTAATAAGAATTAGATATATGTGGGTCGTGCAAGCATGAATATTTTTTGTGTGCTACCAAAAAAGTCAATTTGCTACTGTGCTCTAAACGTGGGGGACAATGATATAAGGAATGAGGGAAAAAAAATGAAAAATAAAATCCATTGCTTTTATATCTTCTTAACGAGTGAGAGAAAAAAAAAAAAAATTATTTTAAAATTTTTAATTCTTTGAATGTGGGCCAAGACTTGATGTATATGTCTCGCACGTAAAAATGTTGATGTGTTACATTTATCAAACCTACTGATAAATTAGTATAAGAAAAATTAATTACATAATAATTTTTCTCTTTCTTTTTCTTGAGTCACGTTAGAACCTCTAAAAGTTGTTCTTTTTTCCTATGTAGGCCCTCATTTCAATTTTGAAACTATTTTTAATATTTCATCTTCTCTTTCTCATCGTAACAGATACGAGCTCGAAACGAAAAGACACCTTGAAATATCACTAAACTTTGAGAATAGATACGAGAAAGACTATGAAGGACTTGATTTGTTGTATTGATGGAAGAATAATAACAAAGTTTAGTTTATTATTTGATGCACTGCTTGAAATATACTTCCATGTCAAATATTGATAGAGGCATTCGAGGCATTTAAGAGCACTTTTATTGTGTGCAAGTGCTCGTAATTTTACAGAAATGAAGACTAAACTAAAACCTAATTCAATCAAGTTTTTCAATCTATCAAAGGATTGACCGAATCTAAAGTGTAGAAGCAAGATAATAAAAAAGAAGAAGACTATTTTACCTAAGTTTGAGGAAGATAATGAAGAATGAATTAAAATGCATCCACCATAGACCCTCATCCGCGAGCAATTTAGATAATTTGAGTGAGCGATCAATTTATGATCATCATACCCATTTAGATTTAACTAATTAGATAATATAACCCTTTATTTCTTTTGTCAAAGTTGTTCAATTTATATACTTTCTATGACGTATAATTTAATTTGGAAATTTTAATTATATCCACCAATATAAGTGTTACAAGAACAAATGTATCTATTATAATATCGAAGCTTAGATATTAAATCTATAATTGTAAGTGTTTTTTAAAATATTAAGAGTGACGTATATATAAATCTATAAGTCTTTTAGAAAATATAAGCATTGAAGAACATACAAGTTATAGAAAATAATATTAAAACTTAAATATTAAATTTATAACTGTAAGTATTTTAAAATATATTAAGAGTGACATATATATGTTTTAGAAATATTTGGTGGTGTTTGGTATTACAAAAGTATTCTAAAAATGTTTGATGCAAATGTAAATTTAAAATTTAAAATTTGCATTGCAAAAGTATTCTATAATTCGAATATTACTACGAGCACCCTCTAAAATTTATCAAAGTATTTTTATATTTATATATATGTTTGGGATTTCAGCAGAGTAAATATATAATCACAAGATGAAAATATATAATTAATTAAATTTGATCAAACTTTATTTGGAATATATGACTTTTTCCATCTTTCCAATTTGTGAAGAAATTTAAATTGGTAATATTAAGTTAAATTATTTTTTGCTTCGTGCTTAAAGTAAATCCCATATTGTCATTTAAATAGGTGTATCCATTTGTGATATATTTTTTTACTTGCAATTTTTATTTTGATAATAAATTTTAATTTAATTTGTTACTTACTCATATTTTGACGAGTCTATACAGATTCAATTTTCTGCAGGAACCACATGTATATAATTAATGCAAAACATTTTGTGAATTCCAAGTGTTTGGCCTCCAAGGAAAATAATTACAAATCTTATCAACAAAAATCGAAAAACAAAAAGAGATAACCTCTACGAAAAAATAAACACGCAGCTTGTCTCTAATTGCTTAAATCTCCAAATAAAGTCCCCATTTTGATATTATGTTAGAAAAATGACCCCATTTGGGTAAATTGTAAAAATAAAGCCGTGATTCTGATCAATTTACAATGAAGGACCGAAATTTAGGGTAATATTGAAATATGAGTAAAATTTATTAAAAATAAAAAAAAAAGATAGCAACAATCGAAAAATATAATATGCACTGATGATTGCTTATGTGGCACCTGTATCGGTGGTCCACACATGCGCAACGCAAGTGCCACATAAGCCATCACCAGTATTAATGTGTTTTTTAATGGCCGCTATCCCTTTTTTTTTTTTTTTTAATTTTTAATAAGTTTTGGTTCTACTTAACTACTGCCCTAAATTTCAATCCTAAAACACAAAATGAATATAGCTACAATCCTAATTTTGCAATTTTTCCCAGACAATCTCATTTCTTTCATCAAAATAAATTCTAACGTCAATTTACTTTGGCCATATGTATATGTCAACATTATTTTGTAATAACACTTGCCTTGTGAGGAAAAAAGGTTAGTATAAATTAGTTGATTTGTTGTCATGCATATTTCCAGTAAATTATTACCATACAAACGATTTTCGTCTTGATAATGATCATATTTCCTTCTTCTTACACTACTACGATTTTGAGATATAACTTTAGAAACAATCCAAAGAAAAAGATCAATTTTGATGAATGTTAATGAGAAGTATGACAGTTTAATTTTTCGATTACAAGGTTGATTCGAATATGAAATTCTCTGATCAATAAGATGAAAAGGATTTTTGACCTGTTTATTAACGCCCATAGAATTAGGGGGGCAATGATATAAGGAATGAGGAAACAAGAAATGAACAATAAGTTACATTAATGTTAGACTACTTTACTACCGACGTGAATTACTGATTACCCATTTATAAGATGTTTTTGAAACTTAAAAAATAATAAATATTATTTTGAAAAATAAGTTTTTTAAGTATGTGGATAAAATAAGATCTTATAGTTTTTTTGATGTTAATAATAGAATTTTATAATGGTTATGGTCAAGATTAAAATAGTTTGTTTAGATTTTAAAAAAAAATTTGGGAATTTTCCTTACTTTTTACAAAGAGTTCAAAAAAATCATATCATCTTATTCTGGGAGCTCATAAACTCTCCTTTTAAAATCTTAAGCAAACACACGACCAGTTAATTGATCAAGGGCTAATGTCCTCAGATATATAATTGTGAAGTTTAATTCGTGTTCAAATTCTAATAATTTCATATGAATGTGTATATATGTAAATACAAAAATTATAACACTTTGTAATGTCTCACAAATTTTTAAATAGTTTATAAAATATTTTGAAAAATTTATATACTCGTCCAAACACCCTATAAGTGTGTGTGCGTGTGAATTTTAAATTTTCCAAAAAAAGTGGTGAAAAATTAAATAGTTGGAAGTTTGCTCCACCAACTTGTCTCTAACCATCTCTATCTCTATGGTCACTATCTCTTCATGTCACCATCCTTAGATTGGTTTTCACTTCTATGGTGAAGCAATGTTCTTCGATAACATCGATTGGGGCATTAATACATCATATATATATAGTGATGTGAAGGTATATAACAATATAGGTATTTTATATGCAATAAATATACATATTGATAATGTCAAATTCATTAATTATATGTTTAGTGGTTTATAACCCAAGTGGTATCCGTCTCCTCTATTATATAGAAAATCTTGTATTTGATTCGAAATGAATATTTTGTGCATCTTATGTGCATTATGTGTAGTTTATATTTTGATATATTTGATTCGATAATAGCAAAATATTAATTTGTTGAAAGGACAATAATTTGTCATTTGTAATGTTGTCTTTCTGGAAGAAAAAAAGACATCAATTATATGAAAGAAAATTCAACTCTACAAATATATATGTAGTTGGAATTTTGTCTTTACATATATGTGTCCTCATAGACGTCTTGATGAATTTTTGAAAAGAAATAATTAATAAAATATTTTAAGATTTTCGACTATTTTAGTAAGGATAAGACTTCTTGTATCTTGCCCGTATTGTATTAATCAAACCTATTGAAAGATAATTACAAGGAGAATTATATTGATTAATATTAGATATATATGCAGTTCTAATATAAATTGAGAGAGGGAGAGGGTTTACACCTGGAAAGAGACTACTTTTTAGTCATTCATATTATGCCCCGTATTTCAAATAATTATAAAAGCAAGGAGTCAAATATTTAATTTTTTAACCAATTTGAGATAATATTTCTTTGATAATTATGATTATATTAAAGCTTCATAGCGTAATAGTTAATGCTTTTGTTATACTATTTAATTAAATTTTAAAAAAATTAACTAAATTACTACATATATTACTCCAAAAAATAATTGAATTGATTAAATAACTGTAGCAATGAAATTGTTCTTAGATAACAACAAAGGGTAATTTAAATCAATTCTCATCAACGTTCCACTTATGTAATAGTTAATTACAGTGTATATATACTTTTTAAATAAATATTTATATGTGAATTACGTACATTTAATCAATATTCATAAAATGAAATAAAAAAATACTAACTAAAATTAATTTAATTCAAAATATCTTGATAAGCCACTTCAAATATCATTCTATATGTATGAAACTTATTTGTAAAAGTGGTCAATTTGGCATAGATTTTTGAATAAATAATATATTTAAAAGTTTATTCGGAGAAATATTTATACACAGTTTCTTGAATTCTTTTTCTAGTTTATACTTTTACTAACCCTCATTTAATTATATTTTTATCCAATATAAAGACCACCTTTAAAATTCTTCTATTAATTACTCAATAATTTAAGTGGAATAATCATTGAATACATTTATATGATTACATATAATCATTAGTACAGTAATTGAGCAATTGATCGAATGACATAGTTCTCATATTTATATAAATTTGACTTTAAAAACAAATGGGTTATATATATAATTATATATAAATATGATATATAAATTGCCATGCAAAATATGCAACGAGTGACGAAGATTGCGTGCATGGCGTGTGTTGCTCCGACCACAGAGCAGTCACCACCTGTTCCTGATTATGACTTTCCAGCTTTGGACATTTTTCTGCTATCGTTTTCTCTTTTTCAATTGACAATTGGCGAACATAAATTCTCCAAATTGCCCTTTAATTTCCCTCTTTTATTCATAATTTCATGTTTTCAAAATAATTTTGAGATTTATGTTTCGTTGATTAGTCAAATTATTTTTTTTCTTGGTTCAATTATTATTTTAATATTTTAAGTATTTTACTTTATTCTCGTGTCTGATACCGCATTATTGTGTTTATATTATCTATTAAAGTTGAATTTTTTAAGAAATTGCTATGAAGATATATATTAAGTAATTGAATAATTTCTTTTTTAAATAAGTTACCTTTTGCTTATGATTTAAATAAAACATATAGTTTCAATGTAATCGAATTTGAACATTAATTGGTTGGTTATGATCATATACAATTTTTACAAGGTTGGATTAATTCCCAAAATTGATGAACTTATGACAAAATAAAATACTTTGTCATGAAAAATCAAAGATAATTTTTACCAATTAATATATATAATTTGCAACAATTCACCTTATATATGTATATAAGCAATTCTTTTTTATAACGAACATAATGAGTCATTTAATAATTTTCACTATCTTTTCTTTTTTCCCCCTCATGGTGAACCTAATAACTAATAAAACATCTCGAAATTTTAATTTAAAGAAAAAGGGGGAGGGCATTTTAGTAATTCCAAGTTCAAGAATTATGCCGCCACACCGCCCCCCAACTCCACCCCCAATAGGCACACACGAAGAAGACAAAAGGGCTACAACATATATAAAATGTGGGTTAGAGTTATTTGGTAGGATTGGAGGGAGGCAGTCAGGCAGGCAAGCAAAATTAATCACAAGAGAAACATTAAAAATTGAGAGATTAGAATCATGGGAAGATCTCCCTGCTGTGATGAGGGTACTGGTCTGAAGAAAGGTCCATGGACTCCTGAAGAAGATGACAAACTCATCAAATATATCCAGAAACATGGCCATGGCAGCTGGAGAGCCCTTCCCAAACTTGCTGGTATATATACATATAATCATTATTTTCTTTCTTTCTCACTGCTTTCTTGCGGAAATTAATCTTACAAGATTTTTATGTACTAAGAATTTAATGTCCCAATATGATTGAATAATTTAGGTCTGAACAGATGTGGAAAGAGCTGCAGATTGCGCTGGACAAACTACCTCCGGCCCGACATCAAGAGAGGCAAATTCTCCCAAGAAGAGGAGCAAACAATCCTCAATCTCCATGCCATTCTTGGCAACAAGTACTAAATTTTTCTATATTTATTTCACTAAATTTTCCAAATTTGTAATATTCATCATTTTTTATCTTCTTTTTTTTGGATAAAATAAGGTGGTCTGCTATTGCAACTCACCTACCAGGGAGGACGGATAATGAGATCAAGAATTTCTGGAATACTCATTTGAAGAAGAAGCTGATCCAGATGGGGTTCGACCCGATGACCCACCGGCCCCGGACGGATATCTTCTCGAGCCTCCCCCATCTCATAGCTCTGGCTAATCTCAAGGACCTGATGGAAAACCCTTCATCATGGGAAGAACAAGCCATGCGGCTCCAAACTGAAGCCGTTCAAATGGCTCGGCTCAATCAGTGCTTGCAGTACATTCTTCAGGCCCCAATGCCCGCTTTCCAAAACGGACTCAACCCCACAATTAATCCTAATATTCCAGACATGGGGACTTTTAATCTTCTGAACTCATTAAAAGACAGCTCGATTTTGAGCCAACTGGAAACACCAGCACCGCCGCCGCCGCAGCAGTCGCTCGCCAGTTATCTTCAAGAATCAGTTCCCTTCTCTCACTTGCCTGATTTACAAGCCGGCGCCGGCGCCAAGGAAGCCATGGTTGCAGTTCTTAACCAAGGGGAGAACTCGCCGGCCGGGTCGTCTTCGCCATGGCTGCCGCCGAATCTTTCGCCGTCGCCGCCGGGCCTGCGGATGACAGAGACTTCCATTACCAACACAGGAGATGCTTGCAGCACTTCCAGCTATGGAGGAACTCAAATGTGGTCTGAACTTTTGGATGATCCCCTCTTCCATGAAATTGCTTAGTACTTCATCATTATATATATATATATATATATATATGGTCTACTCGCTATACAGGCATGAAGGTTTGGAATTTTCCTTCCCATTTCCATGAATTTTTCATCATCTTTTCCAGGGTTTTTTTTTTTTTTTTTGAACAGGAAAAAATTAACTGCTCACACACTGTCCATGCACAGATTCGATATACATCCCCATCTATAGACACTATCTACTGGGAGTTTTCACCTTGTACTATGTGTTTTTCCTAGATAATATTGGTTGGCTAGCTACACTATTTTAATTTCTTTTTTTTTTCCTTCTAAGTTTGATTTCCTTTCATATGTACAGAGAAAAGACCAGTATTAATGCATGCCATATTAGATTAATTTTCTTCGTCTGCTTCTTCATTTAAATTTATTCAAGCCATTCATGTCGAACCAGAAATTATAATTTGGTGGTTTGAGATTGAATATATATATTTAGAAATATATATGAAAGGTAATTTATTTTTAGAAAGATAAAGTTTCAAATTTTAACATGGGCTATATATATTAAGGAATACTGCCTCTATCAGTCCTTCTTCTGCTTCGTCTTTGCTCTCATGTATATATGTGAATAATAATAAAAAGAGTAAGAATTAAGTGCATTAGGTTTACATTGTTGTCCTCTCATTGAAGTTATAATTTTCTTTTACTTTTCCTTTGTCAATTGGGAACTTTATGAAAATGAATTAGTTCATGAGGTTTTGGTACCAAATTAAATAATAACAGATAATTATGTAACTGAACAAATAGATACTTCCATAAATCAAGAAATTAATTAAAAAGCCAAGATTTCATTTCTCTGTAATTACATTAATACATAGTGTAAGGGGGAAAAAAACTAATACACTCATGACGAAATTTCATTGGTACCAAAATTTTTTGCAGTATGTGTAATAATTTTTTTTATTAGCATTTTAATATGTTTAATGGTAATAAACTTACATGAAATATTATCTGGGGTAAAAATCTTGGTGATCACAACTGTTGACCGAACCTTTGGACCTCTATCATGTATCCAACCACTGCAGACTTGATATGATCAAAAATAAATATATGGTTCATAATGATTGGTCATTGATTTAAATATTGGTCCTAATGAAATTTGTGCTCAGGGTTTGGAATCAGTTGACTAACAGATTAATGTCAAAATAGTGACGCACAAAGGATTCTCAATGATAAGAGGAGGGACCCAAGTAGTTAGGAAACAACGAGTTTAAGAATTCATATTTGTCTTTGTAGCAACAAGGATAATGATATTGATAGCTCAATATGACAGCCATTTTCAACTTAGTTTGATTCTTTGCCATATCTTATATTAAAATTTAAAAAAAAAAAAGAAATTTGATTTTTATTTTTTTGCTATTGACCCTTACAATAAAAAATTAGTGCACCAATGATGATAAAGTTGTAGCTAAACATCCATCTGCGAAATTGTCTTTGTAATTTAACTTGAAGGAGATGTTTTTGTAGATAATTCTCGTTATAATCAATTTGTAATTGATGCTTTTTTTTTTCTTCCCAAAATTTACTTTTTTTTACAAATAATACGTAGCTAATTTATTGCGCTTGCCACGAATATAGCTACGGATTTGACAGCTGATATTTTTTTTACTAGTTATTGTAAAAAGTTACATATGCTATGAAAATTTATAACTATAAATTATAATGATAACTAAAAAATTAATTTGATCGTAGCTATTTTTGCGTAGCAAAAACCTAATTTTTTTGATAATTCTGCCTTTAGACTGATTGTTGAGAATTACTACTATTACATTATTACTTTGAGTTGGAGTTACCTTTAAGAATAAAAGTTTTCACCCTTGCGAAAAACGGAGCCTTCTTTGAAACATTCCCACTGGGGGGAGAGAGAGAGAGAGTAATAACTTTGGATTCATTTAATTTTACATAAAACCATAGTAAGAGGTAGGGGCTGAGAGGGGCAGCCACCACCCCTCAAAATTTTGGAATTTAATTTTTTATATTAAAAATCTTAAAATATTATAATTTTGTCATCCCACAAAGTATAAAATGGTCGATTCTTTTATTGAAGATATACATTTTGCTATTGTTCTTCTTTATCATTTTAAATTTACAAAATATTATATTTTTGATAATTTCATTTCTTCCCTTGTAATAAAAATTTCAGGCTCAGTCCCCACATAAAACAATAGAAAACTAAATTATGGCACGGATTCTATTATTTCTAATCGTAAAAGAAAAGATGCATTTGGTACACTACTTTAACTGGAATAGTATAATCTTGAAATTCAACAGGGCAGGTGGTGACCTGCATGTGTCTTGTTGCCTACCATGGATATTGCTTGGTTGAACAAGGACTAGCTAGCTAGGCTTCTAATTTCTCTGGCCTCTTTAAGGAAAAAACTCTGATTTTGCTATGACATTTTATTCAAAGGGGATGCTTCCATTGGTGTTTAATTTGTGTGTCTTGATCTTATGATGCAAGAAATTAATGATATGTTTTTGATGATGCAGCATACTCACACCCACACACACATGCATGCATCTGTATTTAAGAATAACAAAAGTTGGTGAGACTTATATACAAGTTGGACAAAATCTTGCTGAATAATCCCAAGGGAAGCCCCTTGATCTTGTGTGTGTGTATAAGAAAACAAAAAGTAAAGGCTCTCAAAATCTTTTCTCTTGACTATGTAAATAACCTTAATTTCCTAGGTCGGTTCATCCTATGTAAATTAACTTCATTTCCTAGGTCGGTTAGTGTGGTGTTTGATCCATCATGTAAGTTCCTTAAACAACTCTCTTTATGAGAATAGTTGTAAACAAATACACTATGCTAATATTGTGTGAGATGTTTGGTTTATTACACACTTGTGAAATTCATCTTTCAAAACATCTTCTCCACAAAATCCATAACGGGCAAATCATGAGAGAAGTGCAGCTGAATTTGCAATCATCTTTCCGACGGCTTTTTCATCTGACGACCAGTTTACAGACATTTTTCTTTTGTAATATTTCATTCCACGTGAACTAAATACTAAAAGAATGAATGCTATATAAGTTTTGATCAAAGAATTCATATGCAGTCATTAGATATCCCTTTTAAACAAATTGATCATAACCCAATTTTAAAATGTACTTAGTGGGTTTGGAGGCAATTCTAGCGTCTAACGTGCTCTGGATTGAGAATCTTCTAATTCCATTTGTATCTAAATTTTTGTTATCCCTATTTTCCATAAAAGAAAATGGTCTTCTGATTATATTTCTCAATTTCATATTTTACGCATGCTTTCCCGAAATTGAAAATATACAGAACAATCAACTTAAAATTATGATCAGATGAACACTTAATTAAAAATTTTAGGAAATAAATTTATAAACTTTCAAAATATCTTGTCACAATCTTATAATACTTTATAAAAAAAACATAAATAAGTCACTAGCTTGTTACATACTACACATCAATTAATTAAAAGATAGAAATGGTGCATATATGTACGAATATTCAACTGTCGACACAAGGGCTACAACAAACAGTGAAGAAAAAGTTTTTAACGGACTAGTGGTATTAATTGATTACGTGTACAAGTGAAGACGTTTGAACAAATTGTGACTTAGATCATAAAGAACTTAAGGGCCTATTTGTTTTTATTTTCATTTTCAGTTTTCACTTCCATCATTTTTAGAATTTAAAAAGTTCAGTGAAAACAAATCGAAAATAAATTTGTATTTGAATAAATTATTTAAAAAGTAATAATTATATTTGATTTAATAGATTGTAGGTGGTGAGAGATAGAAACAATAAAATAGAGATAGAAGATATATAAGTTATTGAAAGAAAATATATAGGTTGTTGGAGAATGTATTTTGGAAATGAAAATGCAAATGATGTCGGGTGAAAATGTGGTTTTCGATTATCTATTTCAATATATGTTTCATCTCCTATTTCATTGCATAGATGCATGATACGTGTACTAAATATTGCTTATAAAAATAATTAATTGAGAACCAAATACAATACTTGGCATGTATACATCATATTGGAATAAGAGATGAAATACGAAATCAAATAGAGAGTCCAAAGTGGTGAAAATAGTTTAGACCCTCTATTCCAATATATATGTTTCATTTCCTATTCCATTGCATAGATGCATGACACGTGTATTAAATATTTTTTTATAAAAATAATTGATTGAGAACCAAATTTATAAAAAATAATGTGTTTTCATTTTTAAATAGTAGAATGTGAAAATGGGGTATCAAAATGAAACCAAACGGACCTTAATTTCCTTACAAAAGAAAGTCGACATACCCTAGATTAAGAAAATAATAACCCCAAAATTACTACACATTTCCTAGTGAGTAGTTGGACTTTGTTCCTTTTCTAACAAGAAATTGACTATAGAAGCTCCTACATAATTACCAAACCATTAATAGTCACTAAATTAAATGTGGTTCTAGAATTAATTAATTGTCACGAGATTTACGTACGGTTTTTCTTGTAATGACGGCACGGAGTAGAGGAAGATCAACGAGGGCAAAATGGGTTGAGTTTGTTCTTACAAGCAAGCTATATTTCAATTTGCTGTGGAAAAAAACAAAACATTTTCATCTAAAGTCAAAGACATTTCTTGTCAAACCAACATCTAAACCGTTTTAATTAATGTACGTAGAATACGCAATTAGACAAACCTTTATAATATTTGTAAATACGTAGATGCAAATACATACATGTTTATGTATGTAAATTTGTTGGGATAATTAAATATTGATAAATCATGACAAGTAATAGTCACCACCTAATCCACCCTTTTCGTTGGATGTTACTCAAACTATGTATAATTGTCAATGTAACCTTTAATTTTTTTTGTTTAAAAAATGAATGAAATGAAGTTGCTATCTTGGTGGTGCCACAGTGCCACTTCTTGGCAAGAGCTTGACATATATGTATTAATATTTTCAATTAAATATTATTATTATTTTATTTGCATTTAATAATTAACTGTAATTACTAAATATTATGTTATGGCAACATTTTTTTTACAACCATGTATCATTATATTAGCTATTTTTATACATCATTACATTATAAAATATAACTAAATATTTTTTGACATTTTTTGTAATGATACCATAACTAAGTATGAGGTGATATTTTTTTAAAAAAATTTATGGCGCTAGTTAAATCACTTTAAAATACATTTATTGATGTTGTTGAAAGTTGCGTATAGAGGAAATGAGGGTTGTACTATTGGTGATTCGATTAGGGAGGTCGAGTACTCAGGATTGTATATAGCTTTGAGTTTGAGATCTGCAACTACAACACACGTTAAACTAGTCGAGGTGTCCCAAACTAAGGTATTCCGACGCTTAAGTTAATTCTTGTCGAGATGGGGTGATCAAACAGGGTATAGAGAATATAAAGCTTATAGTGTATGTGGCATTACCTTGAGCGTGGTTAGATCTGGAGTATTTATAGCTTTCTGTATGCGTGATTTGACTCAAATACCCTTATCAGATGTGTCGGCCTCTGTTTTTGTCAGGGGGGTGAGGGTTATTCCATGTCTAGATTTCGGTATAGTGCCAGGTGGCTAAATCTCTTGTTTTCCCGGATAAACAATGCCAGTGGAGGCGCGTCTCTGCCAAAATTGTTGACAGGGTTGTCAGAATTGTCAAAGTTGGTTGCAGCGATTGTCCCGGCCGCCACGTGTTATTAATGTGGGGGCATGCAGCCTGTTAGACTAATAAACTCGGCAAGAATCCGGGTCAACACCGGAGCGGGTCCTGAAGTTGATACATGTCGACCAGACTCGGATATTCGAACTTTTAGAGTGGTCCAGAGGTCGATACGGGTTGACCGCAGACCCTCCCAAGTGGGGTCAATACTGGTCGACCAAACAGATTTAGCATTGGGCCTCCTGGACTGTCTCATTTGATGTTGGGCCTACTAAGTTATCCCATATCATTTATATTGGTCTTTTAATCAAGTGTCACTATTTTGTTTATCATTCAATAATCAAATACCACTAAATATTATAATATATTGATATATTTTCATAGCTATTATTATATTATTTTTATGTGTCATTTAACTATAAAATGCCATCATATTTGTGCTACCAAATGCTAATTTTTTTGGGGTGAGTTATGTCTACACAATGCCAACATACTTAAGTACTTGTCGATGTAACCGAAATTGAAGTCCCAAGATTTTAAAATTAAAGCTATTGATTAATGGATTAAGTGGAATCATTCTTATATTTGTATGCTTGAAATTTAGGATTTAAATTCTAATGGCTCAATTTGTGTGCGTGTGTATATAATAATAATAATAATAATAATAATAATAATAATAATAATAATAATAATAATAATAATAATAAAATTTAATGTGGACTAAATATGTATATACTAATACCTAATTGTTGTATCATTGCACGTCATGTTTGTTTTGATGCAGATTTTTTTTTTTTTTTTTTGTCCAAGAGCATTACAAAAATTCCTTTCAACAAGTCAATATTATCCTATTATCAAATTAAATAAATTACAGTGCGAACTTCAGATACACATAAAGCGTACAAAGAAGCTCATTCGGATTCGAATTTGAGACCTATCATATAATAGGAGATACTGATCCTATTGGGTTATAAGCTGCTACAAAACTATTAATTGTAGTTAATTTGTCTGTTGTCCTTAATCGTTGGTCATAAAAAACTTTATTGGGTTTCTAAAAACTTTTAACATGAAATAAAGCTTTCTACAAGGCCCAAAAGCACTGGTTTGGGCTTCAACCATGAACAGATTTGTTTTTTTGACAACCCATTGTGGCTTGAGCAAGAGAGGGAGAGAGAATCAATGAACATGCACAATTGGACATTGAGTTTAAAAAGATTTATTAGAGGGTGTTAATTAAATAATGTTTGGTGGATTTTATTATTTTAAATTAAATATTACAAAAAAAAAATCAAATTGATTAATATTCCAAAGAAAACACACACACACACACACAAAAAGTAATAATAATAAAACCAATTGTTAAATAGGATACATATAGTTTGGGATTGCTACTATGTATTTTAGAGTTGCAACTATTCAATACCACTTTCCAAGACAACTCTTACCAAAGTCAACTCATCTTATTATATAAACTTAATATATAATAAGGTAATTAATGCATCTCTAGATCTTGAAATCACTTTCTAAAATAATCTCAAATTCGATCTCGTTCTAAATAAGTAATTCAAATAACTTAACTATAAGAGCATACATTAGACTAGCTGAAATTACATTTAGTTAAAATTCTCCAATACTTAAGTCAATGTATAGCTAAAGTGATCAAATAAGAACTCAAGAACTGAAAAAAAAACTCAATTAAAATGTATGAAGATAGCATAACTTGTTATTGTGTGATTTTCCCATTATGTAGGTGATGAAATGTCCTAATTATCTATGTAGTTCAAGTGGTGATTTCATGCTGATTCGATCTTGATGCAATCAATGGCTCAATTTCAGGTCTTGGCCCACTCAATGCATGTTGGGCTGAACTTAAATAAGAAGATGCGAATCTTTATTTTGTTAATTTTTTTTTTAAATTTTGAGGGCAAAATGATCCTTCAATAGCAAATTTTCATTAATTATCCTCATCAGCAATACTACAACACATATAGGTTACAAATTCTTACAATTAAAAAATTAATTTGAAACGAGTTACTGATAATTAAATAAGACTGATTGCCTTAATTAATACCCATGTAACCAAAAAGGTAAAACATCTGCCAAATTTAATTACTTTTCTTTCCTGCAAAAGGATAGGAAAATTTTAATTAAATATATGACTCCCTCTTTCAAAAATCTCAAATCCCCTCACAGTTTCACAAATCCAACCACAATTTTCTTCTTCAGGCAATCTAATTACATCCTTTTTAACTTTTCTATATAAACCCCTTTCCCCTTTGTTTTTCCTTTATTTATTCATCACAATTAATTGATTTATTTTTATTTTCAATTAGTTCCTTGTAGAAAAAGCAGAATTGAATCTGATGGCAAGGATGAACAGCTCCTCAGCTTTCTTCAAGTTCTTCATGGCTGATAGCAGCAGCAAGGAAATGGTACCTTTTCTATTTAATTTAATTCCACTGCTTTTATATATAATTTCTAATATTAATTAGAAATCGTGTTTTTAATTCCTGGTTGGAATCTTGTTGGGTTTTTTCCTGATTAACAACATTTATATATAACTTAATCTTTGATTTATTGAACATTTGTTTGTCATTAGTCAACTTAACTTAAACTAGGGGTTAGATTTGAATATATGAATATATATATATATAGATAGATAGATAGATGTGTGTGTCTGTGTGTGTGTTTGAGCAAGTGTTCCAGTGTGTGTATCCTTATCTTAATTTATTCATTTTCTTAATATTCTTATCGGTATTTTCTTGTATTGCATATATTTTTCTTTGATCTAAATTGATTTATGTATATATTTGTGTGCAATAGAAAATTCCTCGAGCATTTTCTCAGCGGATCGAAAAGGCATTGCCAGAGAAAGTATGCTTCAGGGATCGATACAATAACATATGGACAGTAAAAATGGCGCGAGTTGGGGATGTTTTGTATTTTAAAGAGGGGTGGGTTCAGTTCATAGGCGACAATTTGGTGACGGATGGAGACCTTCTGGTGTTCCAACGTGTTTCTGATAGTGTTTTTGATGTCAAAGTGTATGAACCTTCTGGAACCCAGAAAAAGGGAGTTGGGCGATTTCTTGATGACAGTACTATAGAAAATCAAGAGCAAATTTCCAAGGATGAGGATAAGGATGAGGATGAGATGAGGAGTGAGGATTTTGACCACATCTTCCGGGGTGAAGAGCAAGTTTGTGCTACTGGTATGTTCTATGTTTATTTTTATTAGCATTACAAGAAAACACTCATTCATGAATAAAAAAAAATCATTACAAATTTAATAAAATTTGTCACAAAGTATGATTTTGTGATAGATTAATTTATTTCATGATTAGTCCTGTGATGGTAACAAAGTGTGTACATTACATATTTAATTTTGTGATACAATTTTCATCATGGATCGAAGAATTATTCGATCTCAATGCTTGGAGTTGATGAAATTTGTTACGAACTCTTCATATTTGTTACAAGTGTCATTATTAATATATGTTTTTGCTCTTTTTTTTAAGGAAAAAATTCATTAGTAACCCATAAAAAATTCGGATCACAATAATTTTCGATCTATGATGGAACTCCATTCGTCACAGCTTCTTTTTGATATTTTCTTGTTGTGTACTGTTAATTTTCTTGCAAAAAATGCGCTTACCTTCCCTTTTATGATCTCTTATGACATAATTAATCATAAACATCTTTCAGCTGGATCTACTACAGGTGAAAATACACATGAAAGACCGGCTATCGAAGTTGAACTGGGACGACGACGACCCAAAAACCCTTACTTTGTGACAAGAATAAGACAGAAAAGAAAAGGTGACTTGGTAAGGTTAATTCTAATTACTAATTATTGCAAATATTTCTTACACATAATATGATTTTGACGTGATAATTAATTGTTCCTTCATTATGATCATGATAGTTTATTCCTAAGGACATAGTCAAATATTGCAAAAATATTGATTTTGCACAAGGGATGTCTCTGGTTGATCCCGATGGGAGGGAGTTTGCGGCAAAGTGCCGAAAATGGACTGATGGGAGGGTGATCGTCTCTGGGGGTTGGAGAAGCCTATGCAAAATGAACGAGGTGAAAAAGGACGACAGATGCACCTGTGAGTTTGTGCAGGGAGAAGGCCGGCGCTTGTTGCTCAATGTCAGCTTTGACCGTGCCAACAGGAGATAAGGGCTTGGACTAGAGAAATCCAAACAAATAAATACTTGATGTTTCCATTTAGAAGTGACTGTTATGCAACCTTTTGTTTTTATTTAACAAATATTTTTCATTTGTACTTAATGATTTGAACCATGTTTTCACCATATTCAGTTGTGTGGGCATGTGCCCCTAGTGGAGGCAACTCTGGCTGAGGCAACCTCGATTACACTAATTTTAGCCTCAGATAGGGGGTTGGTTCGAAGGCGAAGGGAGTACTTAGAGTGGTTTGGGGATGATCCTCTTTTTATTATTAAAAAAAATTCCTTTTTCAATGTTTATATGATACATATTAAGTGTATATGGTTCATAATTGTGTGTTTATTGAATAATTATTTTTATGTGTTTGTATGCTTGTCTTTAATATGCTATATATCTATTAATTTTGATGAAACTAGTTAGGTTTCCAAATTCATGCCATAGTTTATAGTTCTATAAAAAGATGGCTATTTTCTGGTGCAATTGTTCACTTTGTAGTGGCTGTTGGGATTGGAGGTGGGCAAGTCTTTTTATGTTGAGAAAAAGAA
>JACGDI010005306.1:242386-324101 GCA_014898725.1 Jacaranda copaia
ATTTTTTTTTTCATGACATTTGAGGTTTTAAAAACATAAAGTATCATTTTGTTTTGTTTTTGTTTTTATTATTTTGAGAGAAAACATTACAAATAATGAAGTTTATTCTTTCAATGAGTCGATATTATTTTATTGTTAAATTAAGTAAATTAAAATAAAACTATATAATCAAAATACACATAACGTGCACAACGATGCCCATTTGGATCAAACACAAAATTTCTTACATAATAAAGGAGATTGATGCCATTAAACTATAAATATTTGTTATTAATAAAGTAGTTGTATAATCTTTTTGTACTTCATCTATAAAAACAACTTATTTTAGCTTATTATTTGATCACCAATTTAGTATTGATTTGTAGCATGTGATGTTTTATAAGCTAAAATATTTCTTAATGTTCGGTATAAATCTTATATGTAAAATTTATTTGTTTTTATGTACGGAGTTATTTTTTTATTTACAAAAAATTATTAAATAATATATATTGTCTAAATAATCATAAAATTATGAGAAAGTTCAATATTCAATTCAAAATACAATCTCTATAAGTTTCTTTTTTAAGTATAAAATATATGAATAATTTAATATGATACTTAGTTTCAATTAGATTTTTTTTTTATCTAACACCATTACATCTAAATATTTGTACTTACATATACAAAAATATGAATTATTATTGAGAAAAAATATATAAATAAATGTACCATATATGAACATAAATTTGTATAAATAAATATATTAAAAAATATAAAAATTGATATATTTGCTCTTTAAGTGATCATTTATCAAGCTTATTGATGAAGATGAAAGCTGTATTTTACTTGGATTGGGCTAGTGTTTGGGGTAATTTGACCGACTAGTCAAGTGATCCAACTTCAGAAGAATTCGGGCTAAGATTTGCAATCACGAGCAAACGACAGGCTAGCCGACGTGTCCTCGAATAAGGCACTCAAACGCTCAAGTCAATACTAAGTCAACTAGAATAATTGAGCAGTAGAATGAGGGTTTCTGTAAGGAAATAGCATACCTTAAAAGTGGCTGGCAACGAGGTATTTTTAACTTTTTCTAAGTAAATGATATGTCCAAGATGCCTTTACCATGTGTAGCGGGCTCTTGTTTTTGTATGGGAAGCTTTAAGTCATCTCCCATCCCTGTACTATTTCAGGTGGCCTCACCTCCAGTTTTTAGGAGCAGAATAGTGCACTGGTAACGCGCCTTTTGTCAAAAGCGGCAACAGGGGTGGTATTGAGACAACATGCGCTATTAATGCTGAAACATGCTACTTGTTAGGGCATTTAATGCCGCAAAGATATGATTCGGTGCTGGAACGACCTCACTGGTCAACAATAGGAATGACCTCACTGGTCAACAATAGGGTCGACCATAATACTAGTTTCTAGGAGTGGGTGGTGGCCTCTTGGGGGCATGGTGCTCGAGCACTCTTGTGGGAGACAATCGAGCCCGAGTGTTCAATCTGCAGTCTAGTCGAGGGGTGCCGATCTTGCTTATTGCATAGGCGACAAGGCGAGTGAATGATCGATCCTGGATAATGATCCAACTGGGCCTCTAAGATGAGATGAGCTTGGAGGTGCGCTTTTGGATCAATAGCTGTTGGGCTGAGCCTATTAGGTCATCCTATATTACTTATGAAAATTTGACCATTTATCAAGCTTAAAAAAAATTTCAATTATCAATTAGAGCTTAAGTGTGGAATGTGGGATCTCCCGACCAAATAAAAATGTGTGTGTTGATATATTTATGCATTTGTTTATTTTTTATCTTGCCAATAATTAAATTTTAGAAGGAGCAAACTCATCTCTTTTCACCTATTGCGGGTTATTAATTAAAACATAAAATGAACAAATTAGAAAAAAGAAAATGCTCGAAGTTATAAAATTATTTGCAAAGGAATTCAACCGTTTGCCCGTTGCTGAATTTTTAAATAAATTTTACATGTTAGGAATAACACCTATTGTTTGTAAAAAATTGTTTACCTTAAGAAAAGAAGAACTATTATATATGTTGTGAATTAAAATTTGGAAAGTATGATGCATCGAAAATAAGTATTCAAATAATTTATTTTATCATAATAGTCATTTACATTTTGTGAAAAATAAAATATAATCATTTTTAATTTTTAAAGAAAAAATCAAACAATGAATAACATAGTATAAATATTTTAATTGAAGATATTAAATGCGAAACCAATTTATACTTATATAAGTTATAGAATATGAAGAATTGCTAGCTTTAAATTTGTAAATTAGACACAAATTTTTAAAATGGTAAAATTGAAAAAATTTAAGAAAATAAAAATGGAGCAGAACATTTTATTCAGTTTGTTTTTTTAAGTTAGATATATAGTTGTATATAATTTTTTGATATGATTAATAAGCAACCAATTTTCTTTTAAGATATAAAGCCTTTTTTTATGATTTCTTATATTGTGTATGTCATTACTATATTTCTCATGATATTTAAGGTTTTAAAAACATCAAGTATTTTTTTTTCTTTCATGACATTTGAGGTTTTGAAAAACATCAAGTATTGTTTTTTTTTTTTTTTTTGAGAGAAAAAACATTACAGATGATAAAGTTTATCCTTTCAATGAGTTAATATCATTTTATTCTCAAATTAAGTAAATTAAAATAAAAACTATACAATCAAAATGCACATAATGTGTACAACGATACCCATTCGGGTTAAATACAATTTTTTTTACATAATAGAGGAGATTGATGCCATTGGACTATAAGTATTTGTTATTAATAAAGTAGCTGTATAATCTTTTTTTACTTCATCTATAAAAACAACTTATTTTAGCTTATTATTTGATTTCCAATTTACTATTGATTTGTAGCATGCAATGTTTTATAAGCTAAAATATTTCTTAATGTTTGATATAAATCTTATTTGTAAAATTTATTTGTTTTTATGTATGGAGTTATTTTTTTATTTATAAAAAATTATTAAATAATATATATTGTGTAAATAATTAGAAAATTATAAGAAAGCTCAATATTCAATTCAAAATACAATCTCTACAAGTTTCTTTTTTAAGTGTAAAATATATGAATAATTTAATAGGATACTTAGTTTCAATTACATTTTTTTTATCTAACACTATTACATCCAAATATTTGTATTTGCATATACAAAAATATGAATTATTATTATTAAGCAAAAATATATAAATAAATGTACCATATATAAACATAAAATTGTATAAATAAATAGATTAAAAATATAAAAATTGATATATTTGCTCTTTAAGTGATCATTTATCAAGCTTATTGATGAGTATGAATGCTATATTTTACTGGATTTGGTTAGTGTTTGGGGTAATTCGACTTAACTGTTTGAGTGATTCAACTTTAGAAGAACTTGGGCTGAGATCTACAATCACGAGCGAACGTTAGGCTAACCAAGGTATTCTCAATTAAGGCCATCCGATGCTCAAATCAGTACTAGGTTGATTAAAATAACTGAACAACAAAGTGAGGGCTTTTATAAGGAAATAGCATGCCTTAAGAGTGGCTAACAACGGGGTATTTATAACCTTATCCAGGTGGATAATATGTCCAAAATTCTCTTATCATGTGTAGGGAGCTCTTGTCTCTGTATGAAGAGTTTTAGGTTATCTCTCATCCATGTACTATTTCAGGTGGCCTCACCTATGACTTTCAAGGGCAGAATAGTACATTGGTGGCATACTTCCTGTCAGGAGCAGCGACAAGGGTGATATTGGGGCGGCATGCACTATTAATGCTGTAGAGATACGATTCAGTACTAGAACGACCCCGTCGATCGACAATGGGTTCGACCATAGAACTAGTTTTTGGGAGTGGGTGGCCCCCCAGGCCGTCGCACTTGAGCACTCTCGTGGGAGACAATTGAGCCCATACGTTCGATCTACGGTCCAATTGAGGAGTGCTGGTTTTGCTTATTGCACAGGCGATAAGGTGAGCGAATGGTCGATCCTAGTCAATGATCCAAATGGGCCTCTAAAATGAGATGGGTCTGAAGGTGTGTTTTTGAGTCAATAACTATTGGACTGAACTTACTAAGTCATCCCACATCACTTATGAAAATTTGATCATTTATCAAGCTTAAAAAAATTTTCAATTATCAATTAGGGCTGAGTGTGGAATGTGGGATCTCCCAACCAAATAAAAATCCAAACTGAAAAGGTGCCAAACTCAAACTGTACCAGTTCTTGTCTCATTCAGTCAAGTCTAATATTTATGTGGTATCCAATCCCTACAGTACCAATTTAAATTGAATTGTACTGGAACTTAGCTATACCGAAAGAGCCAAAGCAATATGACTATTATCATGATTAAATTGACAAAATTAAAATATTATAATTTTTAAAAATTTAAATAAAAATAATTATATACATAATAATTTTATATTCATCACACGCACACACACTTGGGGTCTGTCAAATTGGAACATTCGCTACTCAACCAATTAACTAGTTGCATATATATTTTAATAACTTAATTATTTTTCACTTCACTAACATTTATGTTTCATATTATCTATAAATCATTTATAAAATAATATGATAGTATGTCCATAAATATAATTTTTGTTTTAATAATTGTTGTTTTATTATCCTATATTAGTTAATCAAGTAGACATATCCATACATACGGAGGAATTTAAACTATGCTTTCATAATCAAAAGGTAAAGTGGGGGTGATCACTGTGGTACAACGCTCTTGGCCTCACTCATGGAATAGCTATTACGTACGTTGACGAGTACAACCTATTGCCTAAACCGTCTGCCTGGTATTAATTTGTGTAACATATATTACATTTGAATTTTTAATTGAGGAAGACTTCAAATTTTGAGATCTCATAAAATTATTCAAAGCGCATAGTTTTTTTTTCTTAAAAAAATATTACAAATGATGAAAATTATGCTTATAATAAGTCAATAGAATTCAAAATTCGAATCAATAAAATTATTCTTACAACAAGTCAATAGAATTTAATTATCAAATTAAGTAAATAGAAGTACAAATTTCACATCCAAATGCACACATGAAGTGCGCAAAAGAAACCTATTCAAATTCGAATTTGAGATTTCCTACATAATACTAGAACTTTTCTTTTTTGAACAATAGATGCCTTTTCCTTACCTTTTTTCATAGCATACTTATACTTTCCGACTTATCTAATAATCATTTACTTTTTGCTTCTTACATAATGGAAGGTTCACATTGTCGAAGGATTGAATAATTTTGTCCTATATTATAATTGTTCAACAAAAATGAAAGGATTACCCTGAATTCATAGGACTCAATGCAATAATCAAAACGCTAAAATTAGACATAAGAGACTCGAACTTTATTTAACGACTCAATGAAATTTAAAAATAATGCGACTTGTAAATTTTTATTTTTATTTTTTCCCGACGAAACAAAGCAAAAATGTGGTGTCAAATTCATCCAAACTTACAACTAGCTTTTTATCTTACCTCAGATTTGAAGCCCTATTCACAATCCTGCACAATTCTCAGGGCTCACCACACAAAAACTATAGAAATAAAAATAAAAAATTTAAAAGGACACTTTTTGAATAACAAAAACATATGCAAATCTATCCCCCCACGTTATGGCAGCTCAATCTCGGGCCTTCCAATCCTGGAATTTTGCAAACAAAGATCAAGAATCCTCTCAGCCACCTCTGCTTCATCTTTACTCTCCTCCATCAATTTCTCAATTCGGGCCCTGGGAACCCTCAACTTAACCCGAACAGGCCCTTGCCCGGAACCTGAACCAAGCTCAATGGCCGATCTCTGCCTCAACATCAACCCCTCCAGCCTTTCCTTAGCACTGCCCATATGCGCCAAAGATCTTGCCCGTCTGGTTCTGGGCTCAGGAAACTTGGGCAGTTCTACAAGAAAATAAATCTTTCTGGGCTTAAGTTCCTCTTCGGGCAGCAACTGCGGAGCACGAATTCCAAACTTCTTTACTGCTTCCGATTCCAGCAAAACGTAGCCCGCCGGGTAATCTTTAAGCACGTCCATGGCCGTCGCCGGCACCTTTAGCTTGAAGGATTCGCCGTCAATTTTCATGATCTTGGCCTTTTTCTTTCCTCCTCCGCTTATGTTGTTTCCCATGTTGTCTTAAACCTGTTTTTGTCTCACCAAATGGTTGACAGACAAGGAATAATATATGTGGATGTGATTGAGTAGGGGCTCCTTAACTCTTGAGTGAGCGAGTGGAATTGGATTAAAGAGTCCTTCCCACTAAAGATTAGCCATGATTGAGATTTAAGATGATAATGAAGTGGGAAAACCTCAATCCCATTACAATGGAATAGTATTTGCAGGCTTAGGAAAGTGGAGATTGCGATGATTACGTATCCAATCCGAGATCACATTTGCAAAAGTGGAAGTAATTAGGAGCGTGTTTCGTGGTGTTTATTTAAAAATCCTATAAGCTCAAATAAATTTTTAAATAAAATTTTAAAATTTATAATATATTAGTAATGAAAACTTCATAATTAATGTTGTTAAAATTAAAAGAATTTATTAAAATATTAAAAATAAATTAAAAGATTTTTTATTTCTTTGTTTGGAAAGAAAATAACTTATAAAACTAAAAGAATTTATTAACGACTCGCTTGCTTTGAATGATATGATTAGAAGTTATATATATATACAAATAGATACATTTTAAGCCCACTAGAATAGAATGTTTTAATTTTATGCTTAGTTGATAAGATTAATATGTAAATAAATTAAAAAATGACATATAAATTTACAATTATATCTTTTATACTTTTTAATAAGTTTTCCACAATTTTCTCATTCTTCCCCATTCTTAGGAACATGTTTTAATTGAAAATAAGAGCAAAAATAGATTTTATTTGATCTTTGTAATTCTTATCATACCAAATCAGACATTCCCTCCTTTAATCCATTTTTCAAAAGCAACAGCAAATAATGTTAGGCCCTGGACCCTAAATTTATCAAGGGCCCTTTATCAACTGAAACAAACATTAAAAAAAAATTTGATTAGGTATATATCACACCCAATCAAACCAAGCAAACAAGACCCAAAGATTTTATTGTCTTATTTTGAAAGTTTTACAAGCTTCTTTTCAAAAAATTTTATAAATATTTTCTCATATCTTATAAACTTTCAGATAATCTCTGTATATTAATTCAAATAAATAAAGCATTCATAAAAGTAGTCAGATATTTCTTTTTCTCTTTTTGGCACAAATGAACCATCATGCTCTTAAGAACAAAACTTTCAATCAAAATTAAATTATATTAGTAATAAAATTTAAATTATCTTCATGTTTTCACACTTAATGCATGCAAGTTTCTTTTCTTAGTGGGGCAGAAGCCGACTTTTTTTTTTGTCACTTTTTTTGTGCAGAACCTATTTTGGACCAATGCAGTAGTGGATAATCTTGGCTTATTTGATGGGGCTATCTTCTTTCACACTGCTTTTATAAATAAATGATGGAACCAAATTAGAGTCGGCAGGTGGGCAAACACTTTATCCTATTCATGAACAAGTAAAATATTTTGCCCCACTCACTTGTGTGGTCTGTGATTTTAATGGGCAAAATAATTTCAGTTATACTATTTTAATTCTAGATAAAGTGATTTGATACTGTAAGAGTACTCAAATAAATTTGGGGACAATCCTCATTTAATTAAAAAAAAAGTAAATTATGGATAAAATTATTGAAGTAGGCCAATATTTCTATTGGCAAATAGGGGGTTTTCAAGTCCATGATTAAGTACTCATTACTTCTTAGGTTGTAATTGTTATCTTATTAGATTCAACCATTATAGCTGTTTGAAACCCACAAATCAATTTGACTGAAATTAATACTTTTTTGAATATGTTCTTGAATTTATTCGAAATTAATGCGGTTGTGCTTCCTTTAGTGTTGCTATATTGCGTGTGTCTGTGTCTGTATCTGTATCTACGTGTGTGTTTGTAATTGATGTGGACTGCTGATGGTTGCAATTTTTCAAAATGAATATCCAAAAGTACTTACAATATATGTTCAAGTCGGGAAAGAAAAAAAGATGAGAAATCTTTGATGGCGATTAAATTCTTGGATTGAGTAGCGCGAACCGGCTAGAATTTTTATCAAATATTAAGAATTATATTTGAGAATGATTTAATTGTTGATTGAATCAAATTTTAACAAAATTTAGTGGAGTCGAACATGAGCCATGTCGGAATAATTTGATCGTTGTTTATTACTCGCCCGAAATTAAATTGAGCTTCAAGTCTTATCAAATAAAAAAATTCTGTCAAAGCTTGATTTGATGTTTAACAAATCAAGCTTAAGCAAAGTTATTACAATAGTCACTAATTAATTAATTAATTAATCGAACAGTGTTATCCTCATATTTACATGTATGAATTTTGAAATTTAAATTTAAAAGATCACAATTGCATCTGCTTATATGAATTAAAAAATATCAAAATTAATTTTAATATATATATATATATATATATTTATCAAATAAATTGATTTATTTTGCAGTGACATCAAATCTAGGGTACAAGAGTTCGAAGGATACTCAGTCAAATCTTGTTACAAGATTTGTCATGTTTCAAAAATAAAAATATTCATAAAATATAATATTTTTTCACTACAATCTATAAAATTACACTCTTATAGTCGAGTTTGATTCATGACTTAAGGGGTTCTATCCAGTGGATCTTGATCGATAATCCAAATTTTGCCACAAGAAATGAGAATCATCTATATATACCAATATTATTGTGTATTTACATGTATTCAATCATATTTTTATTCTCTTTACTGTATATTTCTCCCCAATTTTTTACCTCCCATTTTTTCCTTATTAGTTTGAACGTCAAAGGACTTTTGTTAAGAAAAATTCAATAATCATCATAAGTCGTAACTCGTATGTGACTTAAGAAAATAAGGTACCGAAAAATCCGGACGTGAACTTGAATTTATCTGTACCCAATCACCTAATGACCTAATTAGGTTAGAAGAATAACAAACTCATTATCAATGCCAGTTCATAATGAAATGTCGATTATTGACAACTCGCTTGGTGGACCGACCCGCCAACCACGACAGGCCCAGATGGGTATGGGCATAGATCCAATTTAATGACCCATCAAAGACCGGGCTGAAGTTCGGCCCAGTTAATTTGTAGCATTAAATGGGTACCTCGACACAGTCTTGTTATCCACCAATAATAATAATAATAATAATATATTTTTTAAATAATGAATGGCCTGTGATCCAGTTGAACGAGCTTAACAATTGACAGTTCAACTGTCTTCGCGCCCACCAAAGTGATTAGTCCATATTTCATACTTTGAGAAAGAAAAAAAAAATGCTAATTATAATATCAATGTAATCAACATAATTATCATGTGCTCAATTGAATTTGCCAAAATGCAATCATATTGTAAACAATTAGGGTTTTTTGGGAATTTTTTATCGAGACTTTAGCTTGAGTTAGATTTTGTCACATATTGCGACTGTTAGTTAGAAATAAGACAAATGTAATTCATATTCAATTAAGACGTAGACTATGAATATCAGTTAGATAAAATATATATATATATATATATATATGATATTTTTTATAGTCTCTTCGATATAGTACTCTTACCCTTTTTTATTTCCTAGTTGAGTTCGATGAGTTAGACAAAGAAAATATAATAATTTTTATAATCTCTCCAACATATTGCTTCCATTGTTTTTTTTATTTTTTTCCCGTAAACACAACTAGTTGAAAATTTAATTCAAGAGAAGACCTTCACATGATTTGACATATTCTAGTTCAAGTCAGAAATGTCAGCAAAAACATTAATATATTGTTTCAAAAGAGGCCCGTTTGGTTTTATTTACAAAGCTTAATTTTACATTTTTTGTTATTTTAAAAATAAAGCACATTACTTTTAATACATTTTCATCTAATATTATTTTTATTTTCAAAATATATTCTTCAATAACGTATATATCTTCTCACAATAATTTATATAACTTATTTATTTATTCTATTATTTTTATCTTTCTCCACCTACAACTTATTAAAAATAACACAATCAATTAATCATTACTTTTACACAATTTATTTAAATAGAAACTCATTTTCAACTCATTTCGACTAACTAAATTTTCAAATTTTAAAAATAATGAAAATAAAAATTGAAAATTAGAAATGAAAATAAAACCGAATTGGAACATTCCATTTATGCTGTAAAAGGACCCTTAATTTTAAGAATGGATAGACTTATAAGCTGTTTGAGTGAGCTTATAAGCTCCTCAAAATATTTTATAAGATGTTTAAGAGTTTATAAATTAATAAAAAGTATTTGGTAATTTTTTCAAAAAAAGAGCTTATAAGATCTTCAAATAAGATGTTTGGAGTTTAGAAGCTTTTTTTAAAAAAAGTAAAGAGTCTTTAACTTATTTTTAAGATCTTAACAAACTCCTTTATTTTTAACCATTTTAATTACAAAATTGTCATTATTAACATCTTATAAGCTCTAAAGCCTTATTTTATCCAAATACTTTAACAACTTATTTTAAAAATCAAATTTAATATATTATAAACTCTAAAAATATTTTATAAAAAATACTTAAAATAAGCTTGGACGAACACCCTGTTAGGTATAGCTGTTGGATTATAAAAAAGTTTGGTGCTTCACCTTACACGGTAGGGGCTACCAAACAACTAAAATCGTATACCTAATTTTCAAGAGCCAATTGATGATGTCATTGTACATCCGACAAAGAAGCTTCTAGTTGATGCGTGTAATGCCTGGACAAGGTATGATGAGACAAATTAACTAGGATAACATTCTATGCAAGAATGGGTTCTCAATGAAAGTCTGTCACGTAACACTAGAAAGTTAAAATAAAAATCTAGTCACACAAAAATATAACTTATAGAAAATAATTTTGAGATGAATTTGGATTAAAAGGAGTGGATAAACTTATAAGTTTCTCAAAATATTTTATTAAATTTTCAATAGCTTATAAATTATTAGAAAGTATTTGGTGAATTTTTTTAGAAATAAACTTATAAAATACTAAAATAAAATGTTAGAATTCTATAAGCTATTTAGGAAAAAGTAAAAAGATTCTAACTTTTTTAAAAGATTTTAATAATTTTTTTTAGTTTTAACCATTTTAATTACAAAATTACCATTACTAAAATCTCGTAAACTCCAAAATCTTATTTTATTCAAATATTTCAATAACTTATTTTAAAAATAAAATATTACATCTCATAAACTCCAAAAATATCTCACAAATTGTAGTAGCTTATAAGTTCTTTCAAATAAACCTAGTTAAACATCCTCTAAATTTCAAAATTGTTAATTCTAAAAGTGTGTTCTCTTAAAGTGTTGAATAGCTACAAACTACGAACCAAGAGCAATGAGTACACCGTATATTTAATCTCTAAAATAGAAATGATATTGGTTAAAAGATGTCATGAGATCGATGCATTGAAGGTTTATTAGTATTTATATATATTAAGTGGTAAAAAATTTTCTTTTATCACAAAACTTATTAACAAACAAACCTAGCTACAAATAATTAGTACACGTATAAAATGTAACAGATGAATTAGTAGCCATAAAATTAGAAAATAGCAACAACAAAAAAAAAAAGAAAAAAAAGGAAAAAACATGTACATATTTCTCATATTTATTTATTTCGTTCATCATAGTACAGAGATCAATTCTCATTAATATAAGAGAGATGAATATTTGCGGATTTTAATTTTTTTTTTTCCTCAAAAATGCTAGCTCATTTAGCGTACGTGGACCTTTTTGGAAGGAACATGCCTCACGGGCTTGGTAGGTGTTAGCCAAAATCCTCACCAACTGCCAGTCCATCGGAACCCACCAAACTGAAGTAATAGCGTACGATACTTACTACTTAAATTGTTACGATGGAGACAGAGTAGGGTGGATGTCACCATAGAATTGGGAATTCATATCAAGTATCTATTAAATTACAAAATGTAATGTCATATCATATACACAACGACGTTGATATTTTATTTTATTATACTATTTTATTCTCATCAACTTCATCAAACATCATGAAATTTCCTAAAATCGACTTAGGATGGTATAGTAGAGTAAACATGATAACCATGATATATAACAAGCAAACAACATAAAGTTTTCTAGAATTGGCTAATTGTGGCAGAGATTAAATGTTTAGTGATGGTGAGTGATGAATTCACATCATTTTGGCATTGTTTATTGAACGATAACTATAATACATAATTATTGATTTTGCTTTGAAATTTGAGTTATGTACGAAGAAAAATGAGAAAAATAATATGAAATTACGTGAAGTGGATGAAACGGACATTAATGCACATCCCAACACATGTTGGTAGGATGCGCGTGAGGAAAGGTGCGCCCAAGTGCGGAATCTAGGCAGGGATGCCTGCGATATGCACCTAGGTTGCTACGCCTGGGTGCATGGTTGGGTGCGTGGCATACTGAAACCATGTACTAGGGTGTGAGTTCCGCACGCCCTGGTGCACAGCACACTGTAATGTTGCGCCAGGGCACAAGTTTTCTGCACCTTGGCAAGGCAAGATTGTTGCCAAGCAGAGACACGCATGCTGGGTGCAAGTCATGAGTGCCCCAACACGACACACAAGCCCACGGGCTAGTTTTGTTATTATTTTTGGGGTATTTAAATTCAGCTTCTTTCAAATTGAATAAAATGAATGAGAGACGAATCCTACTACATAGATTTTATACTGCTTTAGAGATAGTATCTCAAAATGAAGTTTAGAATGAGAATGTTGGATGTTCTCATAAAATTTGTGGGACTCAAATTGTACTTGTCACTTTAATTTAAAATCAATAAATTATTTTCTTTATCGAGTGGATTACACACATCACTGAACTATGTTAAATTTTGTTGTCAATTTCATTAAATTATTTTATCTTTATCTCTCAATCTTATTATTTAATCTTTCTGAGTTTCAACATTAACAAGTATACAATCATGTGCCTTTTTCCATATCTGTCAACTGAGAAACTATAATGATACGTGATTTTATTTACATAAAAGAATTTATAAGTCAGCATTCTCTCTCTCTCATATTAGAAATATTTATTCTGGACAAAATCCCATCAAGCTTATGGTGCTAGTGGAAAAGCACCTCGACACTATCAAACTTCTATATTACCAATTAGAATTAGCCAAAGCTTGGTTATGGAGTGAAATTTATGTCTTGATAGTTGCTTACAAAAAAATTGGGAACTTATATATGTAGCAAGGACAAAAATGATATTACAAATTTTAACACACACGCACACCCCACCCACCCCCCAAAATGCTTGCAAGAACCCCACCCGATCTGCCCAAACTATGAGGTAAAGGAGCGTAGCATGCCCTTTCTAAAATAATAATTGATTTAGTTCAATGATTCTCTTGCCATTTTCTTAAAAATCCAAAAGAATTAATTCACCTCTTTGAGGAGATGTGCAAGACGCGACACATGTTGTGGGAAAATCCAAAAATTAATTGGTCCCAATACTACATTGTTGGAAAGAGACAGTTAATCGCTCCAAATACATTGTACCTTTAATTGCATGCAATAAATCATAGCTGGCAGACTAAGACTATACCTCCTCCACATCTCATATGAATCCCGCATTTAATTCGACTACTTTTATTTTTTTATTTGGTTACTATTTATAGTTACTGTAATTACTATAGGTTAAGCCATTTGCTTTAATTTGTTATTTTTAAATTGTATCTATAACTATATATATATTTGATTTGATAGGGATTGTGCTCGTGGAAAAATTTTTGAGATGACAATAGGGGTGGCTACGGGCGGGTTTGAAAAAGTCAAAACTCTTCCCATCAACTCTAAGGAAAATTGATGACTTATTATAACATTTTTAATTTCTCCTTAATTTGAGATTATTTTTACCCCCTTAACCCAATATACTACTTTAGATACATTAGACTTGTTAAAGCTGCTTTATAATCTTACTATATTAATTAATAAAAGATCAATTTATAAAATAATATCATTATCACCTCCAAAAGTTTCACAATCTAACGTGAGCACCAAAGTATGGATTGCTTGCACATTCAATATATATATATATATGCTTTCACATTGAAACTTTTCAATTTTAAGTATGTTTTTTAACCTTTTTGTATATCCTATGTATATATAGCCTATTTTTTCATTCATATTTCATATATATGATTTATGTAGTATCTCTCTCACTCACACACACAACATATATATATATATATATATACACGTGTGGTTATGTGTTATAGTTTTATAGCTTTTATTGAGTTATCGTAGAGTGGGTTGGTTAGGATTTGTTTTGGTTTATATTCCCATATATTAATGTGATTTCATAGCTGATATGCAAATATTTTTATATTTTGATTCATTCAATATTGGAAGATCAAACCTGTTATTTGTATAGGTATTTCATTTTTAGAGAAGGGTATACATGCTCAAGTTAAAGTTATAAAACAAGTAGTTTGTAAATTAAAATCGAAACTAGTTATAATAGAATTAAAAATCTAATTGCATTGATAGAACTACCCGTAATCAATTCACAAGAGGTAAACAAAATGAGTTGCCCACATTGCACATTTGCATGCCATGCATCTCTATGAAAATTTTCGATTCATTGAGATCTATCTATAGTTCTTGTGGATCCTCTCTAATGTGGGTACTTATACAAAGTCTTGTCGGTGAAACATATATATATATATATATGTATAAACATAAGATGAAATCATGAAATAGCAATTCAAAATAAAAGATCTAGTTTGATGATTATTGATAGGGATGCAAACGAATTAAACCAGCTCGCAAGTTTGACGAGTTGGTTTGAAAAGTGTTTAAACTTGAGCTCAAGTCAAGTTTGTATGGATTTTAAGATGAACTTGAACCAAATAATTTTTGGTTGCAAGTTCGTGAGCCAGTTTGCGAGCTTGTTTTTTTTTTAAAAAAATATTTATAGATAAGAAATATAATAAAATATATTAATTTTGCAATTTTTTATAAAATAATTTAATTTTTCAAACTCGAGCCCGAACATGAACTTAAGTTTATAATTTGTTGATGAATTCGAGCCTAACAAATTGATGAGCCGAGCCTGAACAAGATCTCAAGCCTCAATTTCTTTAGCTCGTCGAGCTCAACCTTGATTCATTTGATTTGAGCTCGAGCTCGAGCCCCAAAAAATGGCTAAAGCTCAACTCGGCTCGGCTCGGCTCGTTTGCTGGTGAGTGTGAGATAACCCTTTTTTTTATTTTTAATTTTTTATACGGATGACTTGGCTACCTAAACACATTGCAGGATACACTTCCCACTATTACATCTACATATATAAAGAAATTATTGGGCAGTTCCATACAATAACATTATCTAAGCTTTATCTACATAATACAGTTCCATACAATAGCATTATCCAAGCTTTAGCTACATAATACAGTTCCACACAATAACATTATCCAAGCTTTATCTCCAATTATGCATGGCCTCATCTGAAGAAAACAAGAGCAGTTTTTTCCTGGTTTTGAGCCTCTTCAACGTCCACCTTCACCTCGCCACTAACCTCTTCCTTCTTTTCCGCCACTGGAGAAGAAGCCAAAGGAGGAAAAGCAATCGAGAGATTGAGGTTCACATCCGTTGAACTGACAGCAGCTTCGTCGTCTCCTCCTATGGAAATGGTAGAATCCGAGGCCAGATCATGATCATTTGAGACGGGTTTTGGTGGGTCTTTTCTTGAGACAGACAGTACTTTAGTATCCTTAGAAATGTTGTTCGGTGCAGAAGAGTTGCATGAAGTTGGTAGGGTTTGGTTGACCCGATGGTTGTTTGGATCTATGCCCATACTTATAAGCTTTCTCTTTATGTGTGAATTCCAGTAGTTTTTAACTTCATTGTCCGTCCGCCCGGGCAGCCGTCCTGCTATCAGAGACCACCTAACAGTTGAAGAAAGCGATGGATGAGGCGATTAAGAAATATCCCATTGAAGAAAATAAATAGCTGTATGTACTATAGACAGGATTGGATATGAGGAGGTAATTTATTATATATTTTCTTATAAAAGTAACTTACATGTATAAAAAATACTTTTGACATATATACAATGTAGTAGAATAGGAGATGAAAAGTATATCAACTTTATGCTCAAGAAAAGGCTAGATCTAGCAACCAGCAATTAGCTAAAAGTAAGTAAATTCTTAGCTTTATATCTAAATTAAATGAAATTAAAATTTTGCATTCCTTAATTCAAATTAGTAATTTACCTTTTTGTGTGAATTTAAGTATGTCTATTTTAGCTCCTAAGATTAAAAATTCTAATTCCGTCCCTACAGCGCACAAGTCAGGTGATCAATTGGTTCAATAACATTGCTATTATGCTTACATGTGAGGCTTATGTGTGAGGTTAAAGTTTCAAATTTTGAGAAACACTAGGCATATATACTTGTCTAAATTTAAAAAAGAAGGAGGAGGAGGAGGAGGAGAAGATATTCCTTAAAATGCATAGCACATGCATTTTAGGTCTAAAATACGCAAAATATATATAAGTTCAATGAAATTCAAAATGTTGTAATCTCTCAATTTAGTAATTTGTCCTTCTATATATAAATATATGAATTAAAATATTTGTCCACACATCATAAAATTTAAAATTTTTAACTCCATCCCTATAAGACAAGACCCACTGTAAATAAAACACATGAGAAGGGCTAGACCGTGGAGCCACCCCCTAAAGTTGTTATATTCTTAAATTTCATACCTATATTTAAATTAAATTTTAAATTTTGCATATTTCAAAATTAGTAATTTGCCCTTTTCTCCTCCTAAGATTAAAATCCTCACTCCCCTACAACACATAAATATGGCATTTTGAATCATCTATTCCATTTCATATTTCATCTCCTATTTCAAGTCAAGTATATTTGAATTTCAATCAATTGTTTTATAAAAAAATATTTAATACACATATCATACATTCATGAAATGAAATAAAAAATAAAATATAAATTAAAATAGAGGACCTAAGCCGTAAATATGGAACTAAGGGGAGTGCTGTCTAGACGGATCGATCTATATAGCAACTGCCCTGACCCTTATGTAAATTAAACAAAGTTTAATATTTTGCACTCTTTCAAATTAAAATTTCTAATTTAATAAAGTTAAAAAGTGATTAATAATCCTAATTAGGAGGGGTTTTAATTTTAATTTAAATACCGATTGCCAAGGAGCGCATGTAGCTTGATTATGAGATCCTCTTCAACAACGCAAAAGTTGCCTCTCTTTATGTCTGGCCTTAGGTAGTTCATCCATCTCAGCCTGCAACTCTTCCCACACCGCTGCAACCCTATTTGAATTGTTTATTTAAAAAAAAGAAAATAATTAAAATATGAGTTTGCGCAAAAAAAAAAAAAGAATAACGCCCCATTTAGCACTTAAACTCATACAATTAATTACATTGTAAGAAATTTGACATATTACTAAGAGCATTCATGAAAGAATCATATTCTCATGCTGGTCTTTTGATTGTAGTGTTATGGAGTCTGTACTTTCATTTTCTTTGATTTCATATTTATATTCTGTTGATTTATTGTAAGATTAATCTTTTTGATTTGATAATTGAATTTATAAACTTATTGTAAAGTATACTCTTTCTTAAAAAAACAAAAAACAAAAGAACTGAATCTCAAGCTCAAGTGTGTGTATAAATTAAAAATATATATATAAAATTAAAATAAAAAAGAGTCGAAAGCAAAGGAGGAAAATGTTAATCAAATTAACTTTTAGATGGCATATATAGTGTCAATTTTTGGTCTAAAACCATATATAACACAAGCGGGAAATGAGTAAATGCAAAAATTTGGGGGTGGGGTTATGATAATTCAAAAAAAAAAAGGAAGAAATATATATAATTAGGAGTACTTCCACTATCTCCCATAAAAGTACCTTGTAATTAACCCTAAAATTGGCTGCAAGTACAAATTGGTCCCAGCGTTTATATGTTTGTTTTTTTTAACCTTCTTCATTAATATCTAAAAATGAAAAATTGAAACCTCTTCGATACCAACAATTTTCATGATTTCATGCATTGGGTTAGTACTTATAACTTCATAGAATTATAATTTTTTCAGTGCCCAAGAAGAGTATAATTATAAGATGATTATGATCTACTTATGCACATAATTCCTAATTACATTGATGTGAGTATTTCATTATTTTAGCTACTCTCTGTGATTTCTTCTAAATATTTTTTTTATTTTTTCAGATATTTTGTTTTTATTTTTAATATTTTTGCAATTATTTTTTCAACCCAATATCTTACCTCAAGTTTGATCATACGTTACAGTACTTTTCGAGTCAGGTTTCATAATTTTCTAAATCAATTAAAAAAAGAATACCCAATTCTGAACATGTTGAACTTAAGTTAGGATTGTATTCGACGTAGTTACCTTTCTTTACACACACACACACACACACACATATGTTCTCCATAATTTCTCAGTTTTCAAGCCTTTTTAAAGCTTCAAGATGTGTGTTCTTCAAATCACTTCAAAATTTGAACCCCCATATTTTCTCCATAAATACAAATACTTTATAGGAACTGGTTTTTCTTCACTTTCCTAATTTGATCCCAACGTATACACACACACATACACAAATATATATACACACACGTCTGTACATACATATGCATGTACACACACACACACACACTGATAACTCAGATGGATGATGTTACTTTTATATATATATATAAAACAAAAAAAAAAGATTAAGGTTCAAAAATTAGAGGTAGTTTGAACAACTTACCGGCAGCCTTAGGCAGGGTGCTCCAGCAGCCTTCGCCATGAATCTTGATATAGTCAACCAACTTCTCATCTTCTTGCTTCGTCCAAGTCCCTTTGGAATTGTGTTCTTTCTCACAGCAACTGGGTTTCCTCATGATCGTATATATCCCAGACCTGAAAGCCAAAAAAGAAAGATAAACCTGGAGAGGGAAAAGAAATAGCAAGACAGTCTGGTTGGAGAAAGGGGCATAGGATATATATATATATAGATAGATAGATAGATAGGAAATATTAGGCCTAAATTATTTAAGATGGCGGGTGGGAGAAAGAGAGGCCTGAGATATATGGGCATGTGTTGACTTGGAATGGTGGTTATGTAGTGTGTTATTTCCACCCACACCATACTTAGGTTATGAACAAAATTTGCAACTGGCTAACTAAACCTTCACAAAAGTTGATGCTAATTTTAGGTGCGCATCTGTTTATAAAAATTTAGTGAAAATTTCAGTACTTGATAAGTGTAAGAAATAAAATAAAAAATATTATAAAAATTTAGTGAGGATTTCAGTACTTGATATTATGTGTTATATAATTTAATCCATGCTTAATTATCGAATTGTGCATTTGAGGGAGAATGGTTGATAACAAGAAAATTATTGTTATGTTTATCATGTGATCCATCTAGTAGCTAGCCAAATTTAATTGGCAATTCTTAATATTTTCTTTAACTATTTTCTTTTTTCTTTTTTCTTTTTTTTTTAATATTTTAAGTCCATTTTCTCTTGTTCATTTTTGTCTCTTTCTTTTGTTTTTTACCTAGAGACAATTTGACAAAAGGAAACAAAGTAGGGGGACCAAAACACTTTTTGAAAACGTAAATTTTCTTCTTTCTATTATTTTGTTGGCAAAAGCAATTCTTATATTATTTTTGCTTCAAGCAGGAAAAAGTATTTCTTGCACTTTGTAACTCATTTCTTCTCGTTCTTCTTTTTCCTGTCCATTTAGGAAGCAACAGACTGAGAAACAATGAAAAAGAGAAAATAATTTTTTTAAAATAATAATTAATGGGAGGGGAAAAAATAGTTACATAAGAAAGGATTTTTTTTTAATTTTATTTTATGCATTTGTTCCTCAAGAGTTTGTTAGGATTCAAATTTCAGACTTTACATTTTATATGCAAGATTTATGTCATTAGATCAAAAAGTCACTCGACAATATCATAAGGGCAGTAAATGTCTAATTCTAATACCTCATAGGTCTTTCATGAAAGTGCAACATTTCAAAGGGCCCGGATGCAATTAACATGTGGTTCTAATAATTTAGGTAGTCATATCATGTGATGTTCCAAATGAGTACACATGAGAGAAATATTCTAGAAAACATCAATTAAATATGTGAACATTTAACCACCCCAAATTGATATGAAATAATTCAATAAGTCTAACTTAATAAGTTTTCGACGTCAAAAAAGGTCCCCATGCCCACTTAACATGCACGGCCCAACATCGTTTCTGGAGCCAGTTGGGCCGAAATCACTTGACCATATTCGTCTAGTCAAGCAGATAGCCCTCAATCACATCTAACGAGAGGTTTCAAGCCACTTCATCTGTTTAATCATCCATTTAGTCAACCGCCTTATCTATTCGATAATTGTCGATCAGAGTGCTCACTCCGGCATTGACTCATATCCTTATCGCATTTAATGTTCTGACAGGCAACATTCCTCCACATTAATGCCATCTCTGCCACCAACTTTGATAGGGAAGCGCCTACCCATAGAACTGTTCACCCTGGAAATTAGGAGATGATGCAACCTGAAATAATATTTGAATTGGAAATTACCAATAATACCCAGGCAAGGACAAAAGCCTTCGATACTTGATAGGGGCATTTTAGACATATCATCTACTAGGAGAAGGCTATAAATAACTCATTACCAACCACTATTTAGGTAATGTCAAATACATTATACGCTCCTAATTTTCTGTTCGATTACGTTATTACGATCAGAACTAACTTGAATATCGGAGTGTCTTCGTCGAGTGCACCTCAGTTAGTTTGATATTTGTTGTTGTTACAGATATCAAATCTCAAAAAAGATTGCTATTGGATTATTCGATCTCCCTAGTTGAATTAGCCCATATACAACTCAATTTATTATAAACAACTTTCAACCGTATGACAAATATTTTTAAGAGTCTATAAAAAAAAAAATTAGTACATTGATGTATTTTATGTACCAACGCCTAACAAAAAAAGAATTATGTAGTACCCCAAACATTAAATATGTCGCGAATGAATGAATAAAATTTGTAACGTATAATAATTCATGTTAGCGTGATTTATGAGTAATTTAATTTTGTAATTTACACAACTATAAAAACCAAAGTATACTATAAAAGATACTATATATTAGTATCATGCATATAGTACGACGTAGTGGGAAGACATTCCTTATATTGTATAACTTTATTTTACATAATCTAAACACAAGTTAATTTTATAACATTGTTTTTATAATTACAAGTTTATCTTTACTAAAGTTATCCTAATTGTAGCTTATGGTATTCTTTGGACTAATTAATACGAATTAATGTAGTCCACACCTCCCGCAAAAGTATCGTATATTGAACTAACTATACATTTGCTCCTTCATCAGACTTAGTTGCACGGGCCTGTAACCTTAGCAAGGGCAATGCCGATTGAAGCAACCTCAATTGCATCAATCCTATCTCTAAATGGGAGTAGATTCGAGACCGTGGGAGTATACTCAAATAAAATTAGAGAAGATCCTCCTTCAAAAAAAAAAAAAAAAAACTGTACATTTGCTTTCCTGAATAAGCACATCTTTGTTAAGAACGTCAAATTTGTGTTTATCTCAAATATTTTATAAGATATTTTAAAAACAAAGATGTTAAATTGTGTTATAGGAATAAATTTTTAACGAGTTTAAATAAAATCTACTATTAGAAGGGATAATACTGTAATTTATATTGACATGGGATGGCTTAACAGGTTCAGCCCAATAGCTATCGACCCAAGAGCGTGCTTCCATGCCCATTTCGCCTATGAGGCCCAGTTAAGTCGTCGACCTTATCAACCACCTGCCTGCCTTGTTGCCTAAACAATAAGCAAGACCCACACCTCTCGACTATACTGCAAATTGAGCGTGCAGGCTCAATTGTACCTGATAAGAGGGCTCAAGCGCCGCAACCCCTAGCGGCCCCCCAAGCCCAGAAGCTAGTTCTATGGTCGACCCCCAATATCAACCAGCGAGGTCGTTTTAGTACCGAATCGTATCTTTGCCGCATTAAATGCCTTGGTAGGTAGCATGCCTTCGTATTAATGGCACATGCCGCCCTAATACCACCCCTGTCGTCACACTTGAGAGGAGGTGCACCACCAGTGTATTATTATGTCCTTGAAAGCTGGATGTGAAGCCACCTAGAATAATAAATGGATGGAAAATAACCTAAAGCTCCTCATACAAAGACAAGAGCCCTCTACATATTATATGAGCATCTTGGACATATCATTCACCTGAAAAAAGTTATAAATATCCCGTTGCCAGCCACTCTTAAGGTATGCTATTTTCTTATTAAAGCCCTCACACTGCTGCTCAAGTATTCTAGTTGACCTTATATTAATTTGAGCATTTGAATGCCTTGCCTCAGCTAGCCTGACGTTTACTCATAATTGCAGATCTCAACTTGAGTTCTTTTGGAGTTGGATCACTTGACCAGTTGGGTTGAATTATCCCAAACACTAGCCTAATCCAGTAAAATACAACTTTCATCCTCATCATATATAATCATATGAAAAATAAATTTAAAACATAAAAACAAATATTTTCTTACTTTTCTCTCTCTAATAAAGTGACTGATCTAATATTTTATGTTTTTTGAACTTATAAACTCTTTTCGTAAAATGACTGATTTAATGTTTTATGTTTTTCAACTTATAAACTCTTTTCTTAAAATAAATATAAAAATACTTTTAATTATATCATAAATTTAGTGCGATGCACTCAACATCTCAATGCTATTATAGCAGAAAATGATGCAAGAGACTAAACACTGGAGTACAAAAGATATTTCACATAAGCTTAAAGCTTCCATTTACATGCCCTAACATAAAATTCTATATAAGGATTCATCAGAAAATTAACCATGCTTTCAATTAATATTGTTATTTTTTTCAATTTTTTTTTTTTATACAAATGATTATTCTGACATCAAAAACTTCTGCGTTCTGTCTTTTACAAGTAAATCACTATATTTTTGCACTTCCCACACTAACATCAGTAGTCGAAATCATTCTTTTCTTGCATTTGATGCTATGAGTAGTTGAAATCATCCACTTTATCGACCTTAATCTTGAAAAATCACTTACATGGAGATAGAATTAGCTACCCGTCATCCTTACCATCTTCGACTTCTAGTTAGGGCAAGAATTCTGGGTAAAACAAATCCAGAGCTATGTACTATATAAGCTAGGCCAGGTTGGTCCCTGATTCATGAAGGAGAAGGGATCACCAAACGTACAAATTTCTCTTCCTTCTGGATACCTAGAACCCTTGATTAGGACCACAAATATTTGGTCCCCAACATCCTTGTATTTAGTCCCAATAATAAATGAAAGTCCCAATAATAAATGAACCATGTTTGGCAATTAATCTTTAAGAAACATTTTCCAGTTCCTTGGTTTCCATGTACAAAATTACTTATTGGTTCACCCCACCTTCTTCAGCATGCTTCAACCCCCACTCATTCTCTAGTGACTTTGACCTGCAGAACCAAACAGAACTTTGGATCCTTGAAAAGAACCCCAACTTTCTTAGGCTGGAATTGAAGAATACAAAACATTGGGTAGGTACATACCACAAATGTCGACATGACTACTTTCTAATGAGAAAAAGCGCCTAGAGATGGACATTCCATTCTGCTTTCCCTTGTGGCTATAAGGGCAAAGCCTCCTAGTCTCAGTACTATTGCCTTGTGATTATGTGAATGGTGGTTGGGAATGCGTTAATACTAAATCCAAATACGTTGCATGTGATTGCCCAGGGTCAATCAAGCAGCACCAGCATTCACCCACCATGGAATGGTTCTTTTTCTCTTTTAGTGAAGGAAGAGCGACTAGTGCAATAACCCCTTAGTTGTGGCTGTAGGAGTCTCCTGCTATTATTGAATGTCCAATTTAAGACATAGCTAATGTCCAAAGGACAAGCATATCCACCAAGGTGCTATTGTTGAATGTCCAATTTAATACATAGCTAATGTCCAAAGGAAGGCACTAATTACACTGATCCTTCTGCTATAATGGTGACCGGTTCAAACTTGTAACTTCGCTGTGGGACTGGTCTATGGACCACTACTACAAGCAAGTTAGAACACATAACCTTCTTATAGGAAGTTATTGGCTACAATAATTGGGCTATCATCCTGGTGGTGATTAATGAAACTTTTCACTTCTTTCTAGCAAACGGTGGCACCATTCCACCACCCCATAGGAACGGTGCTCAAGGACCAGCTCATTTATGACATCCAGAAGTACATTGATCTAAGTCACAACGACATCAACATAACAGAAGAAAGCAAATAAATCCACTGCAATCACAGTGACATCAACATAACAGAGGAAAGCAAATAAATCCACCGTCAAGTAATAACATTTAATTTCCACTAATGTTAAGTCACATTCCCCATGCAGTCACACTCAAAAAGCAAAATGTACCAAAATTTCCACAAACTTTTACAGTAGGAACAGTGTCAGTAAAGAAATTACCCTGAGCTATTCAAACTGTCATAGAATGGTTGGTCTCCGACCTGTCATCCAATCACCCTTCCGGAAGAGTTCGACCAATCTGTTGTATTCAGTTGAGGATGCCTAGACTGCACAATTCAAGCTCGAGCTACCCATCTTGCCTACCAAGATTAATTGGTGCCTGCTTATCCATTAAAACATGGAAATCTGGCTGGCTGTCTCCAATAAAGCTTCCCAATCACACCATAGAAGGAAAACTAACAGAAACAATAGTCATTACTGAGGCAAAGTGAAAGATATATATATATATATATATGCAGAATCTGTTTATGATTTAAATGCTGGTCAGCAATTCCACCATCTTCAGTTTTTGCAACCAGTTATGGTCGAGTAGTCCAAATGGAAATTCTTCTCTTTATCAGATCTCAAAAACAAATATTTCAATTATATAGGTAACAAGGTGAGTAACAATAAACAGCTTCTGGGAGCAATTACTTCTATTTTCACTCAGGTTGTGTTAGGATGGAAGGATAAAGATTTCAATAAAGACTTGAAATAACTTCATATTAAGTAGACTTGAAATCCAACACAATTACTCAATGACTCCGAAAAAAGCTCATAAACGGGAGGACTTAAAATCCATCGTAGCATGAAATTAGCCAATCAATCTCAATGTATTTTTTCTTACGGATTTAAAATCCTTAGCTCCAAATTCATCAATCCAAAGACAAGCTTATACAACTTCAAACTTAGAAATTGTAATTATAAACCATCTGCACATCCTAACACATGTCTATATGTCTAAGCTGAGAAATTTATGGTTCTCCGTCACAATGAAAAGAATTCTGTAAAACAAAAGATAAATCATGCATGAAACTGGTCTCAGAGAACCTATATCACATATCATTTTTTTAGCTGTAGTTTTCATTTTTCATAACACATTGTTTTTAACACAAACGACAAAATGCTGGAGATATTTATGTAAGTTTCACTTTCATAGCATACTGCACCCACGAAATAAATTATAACCAACAACTCCTCTATAGAACAGATAAGCATTTTCTAGCAGTATTATTCTGTGATCTATTCTGATTTTTCTTACTAAAAAGATTTAGCAAATCTAAAGAGTTAAAAGGACAATTTCCCCTATTTACGGGAAAAAAAGAGTCAACAAAAGACCCAAGCCAAAAGGCACAACACAAAAGAGAGATTTAAATCTGCCCATTGGAGTGATTTTGGTGTCCAGATAGGAAGCACATTCGTGCTTACCTTTCTTACCTGCCATTCACCTGTTGATGCAAAACCAAAGAGACTCTTTTGCAGGAAATCTAAATACTTATTCCAGCATATGTCCCATTGTGGCATAAAGGTTAGGTTGAACTGCAATAGCATCAACCAAACAGTATCTAATATCAGGAGTTGCCAATAATTACTAGTCTAAAATGAAAAAACAGTGTAAAAGGCTCTCCGAGGATAAGTTCCTTTTGAACGTGAGCGAACAAATACATCCAAAACAATTGCAGACTTTCAAACAACACAAAAAGAATAAATAAATAAATAAATGACAAAAGGAATTGGGATCACATAACTAGAGAAATTTACAAGAAATAGATTCATTGAAATGCAACTTTGGTTCTGACTATTTTGCCAGCATCCTGTTGATCAAGTTCTAGTTTGCTCAACCATGAAAACAGAGAGTACACCATGTTCTGAAACCCAGTGAAGTACTTGGCATAAGGAACAAGTAGTTGTGAGCAAAGTAGCTATAGGGTTCTTACATAAACTCATCCCATGGCCAGATGATGCTATTAGTAAATAACCTAACATTTTACAATATACTTCTTCAAGTTTATATAAGCACTTGCTAATTACAAGAAAAAATTCCATTGAGATCAATTAACAAAGATAGGATGATGTATAGCAATGAAATGGAGCAATTTTTTGATGCACAACAATCTTGTGATCAATTTCTTTCAGCTACACGTCAATCTAAATGGTATACCCCAAAGCCACTAGGTCTTCTCCATCTTCCAATATGTGAATCCAGTCTTACAACCCAACACTCATATTTGCGACTGGAAAAGCCAAGATCAGGTAATGCCAGGACTCAGTTAACCATACTTTTTAGTGATTTATCATACTGATTATTTTTTCATTGAAAAAAAGAGGAAAAGAAACCATAAAACCTTCAACATGTAGAGCTAATTAAAAATCCACCGCGCTCCACTTCATACAATTTAACAAACCTTGCATTAATATATTTATGTCTCAAATTGCAATAGAACAAGTAATATAATTAGCAATATTTTCCATATAACAACAGAAAAGAGCAACAAATGTATGGATGAATACAATTTTGACAATACAGATTAGACTAGACCAAACACCAAAAGACAGAAAGATAACTAACACAAAGTCTTTCTAGAGGTCGATTAAACTTTGATACCTCCTGTAAAGAACTGAACCTGAAGTACATGCCAAGACACTCCAAATGATGCTCTTCGTAAAGGATAAATAGGCAAAATAGTAGCAATGAACTTCACTTCTGTGAGCAAATGCCTTAGGCTTGTACAATTAGAGACTTTGACTGATGACATGACTTGTAAAAGAAGAGAAGTCCTTCAATAAGCTACCCAGGATGATTTACTGAAAACCTGCAGGAAGTATATGAGAAACTAGTCCGGGGGAAAAATCACGAAACCAACCATGCATCTCCTCATTGACTGAAATACTGGTATCACACAAGAATTATCCTCATCTACTGCACAATCCACCGCCATAAGGAAGAGTAGTTTTCTAGTGCTCCAAAATTTCCCATGCCTCAGTATTATCAACCATTCAATGTTGTCCTAAAAGACTCTGTCCGCACACATACAACCAAAGACATACCGAACAAAGCTATAATGAAAATGAAGATATCTATAACATGAAGTCCATTCCTGATTGGTTGCTTAAATTAATTCCAGTACATCTACTACACATTTTTTCCATCTTCCTTTCCTCAAAAAACTACTCAGAAACTGCTCCCGTCTATTTTTCATCAAGATGGGATTGTAACATCAAACACTCTTGCAAGTTTTCTTCAGCCACTTATTAAACACTGTGGTGAGATTAGGTAGGAACACTTGCTAAACAATTCTTGAAAAGAGTTAGCTTGCCCCGTTCAGACTAATAACTTCCCTCTTTTGATCCAGCTAAACTACCTTCACAGCCAAAAAAGGGGGGGCAAAAAGAAAGAGAAAAAGAAAAGAAAAGAAAAGAAAGGGCAATAGTGGGGATCCCCTGTGCTCCTCCTCCCACCATGATAATGCAGAACTGTCGGACATACACTACTATTAACTCAGATCCTAAACTAGAGACAACAAAGATGAGGTACAGATATCATTTACAAAGTTCAAATTTAACCAGGTAATATATCAATTACACAAGGCCGTCAGATCAAGCTTGATCAAAGAAAATTTATATGCCAAGGTCAAATAGCCACTATTTACAACATACATAGGCAACATTTTGAAACAAACCAATTTAGCCTTTCATTTCAATCACTAGCTCTAAGAATGTGCAAAAGCTCATAAATACAGTCTACAAAAATTCAGAGGGCAAGGTGGCATCAGGCTTCCCACTATCACCCAAGCCTCCTGAATGCTGTAAATTTTGTAAAACCTGTGGAGGTAGAGCACCCATGCCACCGCTCAAACCATCATTAGTGGACCCGAAAAACTGACAGACAAGCCGAGCCACTACTCCAAGAATCTGCAATTGGTTCTGGCAAGCATCAGCATGCATTTGCATTATCTGTTTCTCATGCTCCATCTGCATTTCAACTAGTCTCTCCCTCCACTCCTTCTCTTCTTCCTCCCACTTCTCCTCCAACTTCATCCTCCGCCTCCTCTCCTCATCAAGTTCCCTCTGTAACCGCATCCGTCTCTCAAATTCCCTTTTAGCCCAAGTCATCTGCATATCTTCCAATTCTGTTTCCTTTCTATAAATTTCTTCTTCCTTCTCTTTCAATTGCCTCTCTATCCGCATTTCCCTCTCTTTTCTTGCTGTCTCATTCTCCATTGTCCCCACCTCTTTGCTCCACTCTCTTTCCCTCTTTTCTTCTCTCCTCAAAATCGCATCCCTCAACTCCAAAACTTTAGCACCTACCATCCTCAATCTCTTTCGCTTAAACCCCTTTTTCAATTTCTTTCCCCCATTGAAACTGGATTCCTCATTCCCCTCTTTTGCCCCTTCTTCACCCCCATCACTCACACCCAAATCACCCCCCTCACCCTCTTCCTCCTCCTCTTCCTCATCCACTTCTTCCTCATCTTCCATCTCCTCACTATCCATCCCATATCCCAAACCAATCACACCCCCATCTCCCAAAATATCAGAAATGCTATCCTCCCCAAACTTCTTACCACTCATCTGCCCGCTAACATTATTACTATCTTTAACTCCATCAGATAACTCAATGTCCCCAAACACTTCCTTGTACTTCAGGAAATTCTCCCAATGGATTTCTCCATCACCCCAGTTGAACTCATTGTTGGAAATTCTGATCTTCTGCTTGACTCCCAGATACTGGTGGCGCATATTCTGCACTTTGATGGACACATCGCGCCAAGACCACTTGAAGGGGAAGGTGATTGGGTCTTGAAGATGGTGCAGTGAATTCACGTGGTCCGCAATGGGCTTGAACTTTTTCTCCCGGGTCTTCAGCTTTGCTAGCGTCCCGGAGTTGAGGAGGTCGGAGTATTTCGATAGCAAAGTTTGTTCTTCGAGTTCTGACCACTTCTTGCGCTTCATTTTCGCCTTGGGGGCAGTTTTTTCTGGGAATTTCTTGATGGGAATTGAGGGGATTTTGGAAATGCAAGCGAGGTGGTGTCGCGAGAATTTAAGCTATACGGAAAGCCCAAAAGGAGTTTGGGGATGCGTGCGAGCTTCGGACAAAGGGAGTAGTGGACCATTCTCATTCTCAGTTCTCACAAGTTTTTCGCCATTTAAACTTCAACTTATTTGCTTGGTGCTCCCCTAGGTTTTGGGTTTTTCGCCATTTAAACTTCAACTTATTTGCTTGGTGCTCCCCTAGGTTTTGGCATATTCAATATTACTCCTAACAATTTTTGTTCGGAGACCCCAGTTTAGATATGTTTTGATTTATATTTTCTATTTCAATGTTTTAAAAAGTTGAAAATTTAATTATAAATTTAAAAAATAAAAACGAAATTATATTTCGATATGTTTTTTGAAAATAATAATTAGAATAAATATCAAATTAAAATTTTAAATCATTTTGGTTAATTATATTACTAATTATTCTTAAAATTATGCAAAATAAATTAGTATATACTAAATAATGTATTTTTCCTATTTATAAATATAATCAAAGAAATGCATGCTCATAATAAATTGAGGCATTTTTCCCTCATTTACTTTTTCTTTTATTTTGTACCACTTTTGGTTACTTCTCTTACAATCCTTTTTTATTTGAAAATGTTTTTCTTTTCAGTAATATTAATATATATATATATATATATATATTCCTGACAACCTTTTGTTTACAAATTGTTAGCATGTAATCCATAAATATAACTAACAAATAGAGTGAAAACATTAGTTTGTATTATCAATCACTCTTATATTCATAAAAACACATGGCATGCACTGACACTGTCCTCTTTATTATTGTGAGTGATTACACTTAAGGTTAGTTTGGTTGGATTTTTAAATTATCTTTTAATTATTTATCATGTGATAATTTGTGTTATTTTTTATTATTATGGTATAGTTTAATTGACATGATAAATAAATTCATGGAAGGTGATAGGTCAATTTATCATGGAAATTGCACATATAAATACGGACTGTTAGTATTCATGTAGATTTGAGTATTTATTATCATTCCAACCAAATAAATGATAAGATAAGGTACAAACATTGTATCTCACCTTATCATCCTAACTAAGCTAACCCTTATTTTTTTCTCTTGATATTAAAATAATAAATTTCAATCTACACCATTGTTATTTGATTAGATTTGATGAAATTTATCAACTTCAATAAAACATGATAAGAAAAATAATTTCATTTAAAACACATATTTTTAAGAGAAAAAAATTGCCTTTTTTGCCTCTACCATGCAATACACTGCCTCAACATTCATCTTCGCTCTACCTCCTCCTCTTTTTCATTTTTCGTGAAGTCTCTCAGTTGGAAGAATTCTTGATGTCTCTTTTTTCCTCATTCTTTTTAGTTGTCTGTTTGTCTTGAAGTTATTCTTTGTCAACATCTTTCTCTTTTAAGGCTTTGTTTACTTTGGCTGATGTTGGTGGATGGGGGTTATCATTCAAATTCCTCTATTGTTTACATTCATTGATTCAAATTCATGATAATTGTCTTGGCCTGTTACTGTTCATGGATTTTCTTGGATGACATCCCACTAAAATGTTAGAATGCAATTATCCTGGAAATAGCTAAAGTGTGATGATGAGTGAAAATTACAAATTTATTCCAATTATTCAACATTAATTACACCAATATACCCACTGATTAAATGGTGCTGTAACTTTAAAAAACTTCTGGTTGTAGCGTTAATTAAATAGTTTCAATTCTTTTTCACTTGGAGCTGTAGCACTATGAAGAAAAATAGGTGATTGTTGCGACAGAAATTAATTTGTAACGCCCCTGCCCAAAGGTGGGAGCCCCTAGTTAGGGCGCTAGTAACCCAACAATCATTCCTCAAAAAGAGTATATGAAAGAAGACATCATAATAAAAGAAAAAGTTCTAAACTTTATATTAATCATTAGTAACCAAATCTATACAGTAATATCACATACAAAACGATGCCTTCAAGGCATACTATGTCACAAAAAGGATTTTAGCGCTTCAGCGCTATCTAGCTACAAGAACCAAAATTACATACAACATGTACAAGTATACCTAACCTCATGAGGCTTGTGTAATCTTATCTGGGAGGAGAACAAAATGAACAAGACCAACTATAAGTCTAAATGACTTAGTGAGATATAAAACAACACATGTTATATAGTTATATAGAGTAGCCATCAACTGAATCAATAATTTAATGTAGAAAAATGGACTGTAGGCATTGACAATCAGACTTATTTTGGTGAACATGTTACATAAGATTTCAGAGTAGTGTGACCACAACTTGCGGAACCAGAAGGAAATACGATAGTAGTGGTAGGAAATTGAATAGAGAATACCGAAAAGGCACACAAAATAAGATTAAATCACACTAAAGATGAAATCCAGAATACTTTTACAAAACATACTATTGGTAGTTCTCCTACCTTATCTCTCCACTTTCAAAAATACAGAAACCCTTATTCTTCCAGCCCGAGTGATTGGCTCAAAAATACATACATAGATAGCATGGCCAGCTATATACCTTATCCCGCTTGTAGACAATCACCTCCAACCAGCTAGGAGACAGGATAATCGTAATAGGGTATTGGCCGAAGACAAGCCATCATCAGTCTATATCGCCCGATCATCTTTTGGTACCAATCCTAAAGCCCACCCCCAAGGATATTAGTTATATTCACTAATAACACAGAATATATCCAACAACAATTCATAGCACAAATCAAAATGCCATGTTAACATCATTACAAACAAATCTAGCACTATGCTGGTTTCTAGAGAGACATGGCACTACAACAAATATTTCAAAATCACTTTTTAGCTTTCGCAATACAATAGCCACTTTCAAATAAAGCACCATCAAACAAAATCAACAAGAAATGCTCAGTAAGAAAGGGCGATGTGGAGTAATATTTTCACAAGCAGTTATTTACTCAAAACTTGTGCATATACGCAAAATTCAATAATCTGGGATAGGAATAAATCTCATATGAGCATAGGTTAATAACCACTAAGAAAGAGACAAGAAGAAAAATCAAGATTATCATAATAGCTAAGAGTCGATGAGTAATATAGCATAACAGCAGCAACAATCAATATCAACGCCAACAGAATCAGGTACTAGTGATACACTAACAACTACCTATGTTCTTTTTCCAGCAATAAAAACTAATGTAAGCTCACTAGAAAGTTCTTGTCAGATGTCGCCCTCTTGACTTTTTTCAATATCCGCATTCCCATTACTTAATTTGTTAAACAGGGTCTTATAAGCTAATTCCAACATTATCACATTACTCGCTAAGTTATCACATGTTGCTGTTCCTAAAAGTCTACATAGGTCCTATTCATGTGGTTGACTCCTAAGGACGGGTTACTCTCAGTTATATATATATAACTTCATTATAACTTCTGGCATTAGTACAATAAATCACTTAACTCTCATAATTAAGTCCTAGAGTTGACATATCTTTTCTAATCTTCCTCAATAACATCTATTTAGTCTATTTTATTTTATTTACGTTTGTTCCAAACAGAGCTCAGTTGGAGTCTACAATTGGAGGTTTAATCATACAAAAATCACATTCATGCTATTCAGGTCAACATTCAAATCTCAAGCTCAAGTCAACTCAACCTAATTCAGATTGATTCAAGGTAAATTTAATCTAATAAAATTGAAATTTACCCAAGTGAACTAAATTTAGTTTGATTCAAGGTTCAATTTCGTTCTGGACACATTCAAGACTAAGAGCTAAAGATTTTACCAGTTGACCGCCACTAAAGCTTGTTCGCCACCACCTGGAGCTACACCTGACCAAACCCCTAGGTCAATTTTCACTTCCACGGCCTCCTCACGGGCCAATTTGTCCCAAAATTGCCACAACACTGTTGTCTGCTACTACGCCTTCTTCTTTGAAATTCTCCCTCTTTCGGTGTTCAATCTCAGAACCAGAGGTATCAAAATGCTCCTTGAGATGAACTCTACACAACCTAGCAAACAATTTTGAGCTTCTACTAGTGTTTCAGCTAACCTACATCCTCCAACCACCTTTCTCCACTGGTTAAATTTTCTCCTCCGTTGTTCGATTGTTTTGGTACATTTTGGTATGGTTGAGTTCCTTGTGAGGTAAGGAACACAATGGTATGCTTAGGTTGCAATTTTGAGCATTATCAAAGCTGAATCGAGAGTTGTAGGGTGAGGGTATGAAGGTAAGAATTAGATAAAGTTGTGTCCTTATCTATAAATAGACTAAGCTTTTTCTTATTTGCACTGACCACCCTGAACTTTCCACTGCCTATATTTCCCCCCCAAAACTTGAAATAGCCTTACATTTAAGCTCACATCTCTCATTTCAACCCTCAAACTTCTATTTATTATATTTTAACCCCAAAACTTTTAAAATTTTGATAGTTAAGTCTAACTAAGTTTAATTTTTAGTCCTCCTAGTTTTCATAATTTTATTAACCTTCCCACTTAAATTTTATTTATTTAATGCCTAATTTCAAATACCATATTATTCCATCTTCCTAATTATTATCTCTTTTGAAAAAAAAAATTCAAAGTGTTACAATTCCTCCCCCTTTAAGAGAATCTGATCCCCAGATTCATACCTGAAGATTAGAAGAGTTCCAAGTAATGTTGCCACATAAAATCCTCTCATTCCCAGGTTGCTTCTTCTACCTATTGATTCTTCCATAACACCTTCACTTGAGGAATTTTTCAATTTTTAAGCTCTTGAAACTTTTGATCCGTAATGGCAATGGGACATTCTTCATATGAGATATCACTTTGTAGTGGAATACTTTCAAGGGACACGATGTGGGAGGGATTAGGGTAATATTTCTTGAGTTGCAAAACATGGAATACATCATGTATCTCAGTCACACTGGGTGGTAATATCAATCGATAAGCTACTGGCCCAATTCTCTCATAGATCTTGAAGGGTCCAATGTACCTTAGGCTGAGCTTTCTTCCTTTTCTGATTCATTTGATACCCTTGTGAGGAGATACCTTTAGAAATACTTTATCTCATGCATTAAATTCTAAATATTTTCTTTGCTTATTAGCAAAACATTTTTTGCGGTCTTGCGTAGCTTTCATCCATTGCTTTATTATCTGAACCTTGTCGATAGCTTCTTTAATAAGCTCTAGTGGTATACCTATTGATGCATTATGGCTTGAAGTTTTTAGCTCGTTAAAATCTTAATGCAAAGGTGATCGACACCTTCGACCATAAAGAGCTTCATAGGGTGCCATTTGTATAGTAGCTTGATAACTATTATTGTAGGCAAATTCTATTAATAGAAGATGCCTATATCAACTTCCTTAAAATCTAAAGTACACGCCCGAAGCATATCTTCTAAAATTCAGATAACGCACTCTGACTGACCATCAGTTTGTGGATGTGCGGCAATACTAAAATGTAATTCTGTTCTAAGATGCTCCTACAAACTTTTCCATAATCTTGAGGTAAACTTGGGATCTCAATTAGATATGATACTCCCTAGGATTCCATGCAATCGAATGATCTCCTTGACATAGGGACTTGCCAAGTTCTCCACTTGATACTAAGATTTTACTAGTAAACAATGCGCATACTTGGTTAGCCTGTCTACTATCACCCATATACTATTATATCCACCTCGCATGGTAGGCAGATCAATCATGAAATCCATAGTGATATGTTCCCATTTCCAATCATGGATTGAAAGTGGTTGCAGAACCTCTAATGGTCGTTGATGTTCGACTTTCACCAGCTAGCATGTCATGCATTTCTACACATATTCAGTGATATCTATCTTCATTCCATTCCACTAAATGTGTTTTTTCAAGTCATGGTATATTTTAGTGCCTCTTAGGTGTACTGTATATTTAGCCCAATGTGTTTCTTCTAGAAGTTTTTATCTAAATTTCTCAGGTACACAAAAATGCTGATAGAATAATAATACATCATGATCATTGACCTTAAAATCTGAATCCTTAAGGCTATAGTTAGTTTTCTTCTGTTTCAAATTCTCTTCGTCCTCTATTTGAGCTCTCCGTAGTTCATCATATAATTCGGGACGAATACTGAGTTCTGCAAGCCATGCACGGTTACTCATCTTTATTATGGTTTGCTCATCTTGCCCCCCCTCCCTGAGTTCTCTTTCCTTGCATCTGGGCTAACTTTCCTTTCTAACTTAACGCATCTGCCACTATGTTGGCTCTGCCTAGATGATAGGTTATGGTTCAGTCATAATCCTCAAGAAATTCCATCCATCAGCGTTGACACATATTTAAGTCTTTCTAGGAGCGCAAATATTTCAAACTTTTATGGTCAATGTAAACGTCAAAAACTACACCATTCAAGTAATGCCTCTATTTAGCCAGAGCAAAAATTACTGCAGCTAGTTCCAAATCATGTGTAGGATAATTTTGTTCATGTACTTTAAGTTTTCTCGAAGCATATGCAATTACACGTCCTCTTTGCATTAGTACATAGCCAAGTCCTTCCTTGGATGCATCAGTATATACTGCAAATCCTTCTAACCCTTCAAAAAGAGCCAGAATTGGGGCTGAGGTTAATCGCCTTTTTAATTCTTGAAATCTCTGCTCACATGCCTCGCTCCATTCGACTCGTTGGTCCTTTTTAGTGAGTTTGGTCAGTCGATTTGCCAACTTGGAAAAATTCTGCATGAATCTTCAATAAAACTCCACAAGCCCTAAGAAACTTTGTACCTTGGTTATGTTTTCTGGTTGTTTCCAATTGATGATTACCTTAACTTTCACCAGGTCAACTTCTATCCCATCTTCAGATATAATGTGCTCTAAGAAGGTTACTCGTTCTAACCAAAATTCACGTTTACTGAACTTGGCATACAACTAATGTCTCCAAAGGGTCTCTAGAACTGAACGCAAGTGAGAGGCATGTTCTTCTTCTGTCTTAAAATAGACCAAGATATTGTCAATGAAGATCACTACGAATTGATCTAAGTATGGACGAAAAATTTGATGCATCATATCCATAAATGCCATCGAGGCATTTGTCAGTCCAAATGGCATCACCACTAATTCATAGTGACCATACCAAGAGTTAAATATTGTCTTTGGAATATCTTCTTCTTAAATTTTTAGCTAGTAATACCTTTATCTCAGGTCTAATTTTGAGAAGACTGCAGATCCCTATAGTAAATCAAATAGTTCTTCTATATGGGGTAAGGGATATTTATTCTTTTTGGTGACCCAATTTAACTCCTAATAGTCGACACACATCCTAAGTGTTCCATCTTTCTTTTTGACAAAAAGCACGAGGGCTCCCCAAGAAGAGATACTAGGTTAAATGAATTCCTTTTCTACTAACTCTTGTAATTGTTTCTTTAACTCCTTCAACTCCATAGGGGCCATCCGGTATGAGGTCTTTGAATATAGTTCCACTCTCAGAAGTGTATGAATGGCAAACTCTATCTCCTGATCAAGGGGTAGGGCTTGTAGTTCTTCTGGAAATACATCAGGAAACTCACTCACCACCTCTATTTCTTTTAACTTGGCATGGTCTTGGGGTTTTTTTATAAGATACACCAAAAATCCAAGACCTCCTTCTCTTAGGATTCTTTTTTCCTCCACTGTTGATATCAGCAACACTAATGGAGCAAGGTTATCAGGTTGATTCGTTGGAATTTGCACTACTTCTCAAAGTTTAATATACTTGGTATCGCAATTCACTTGGGCTTCGTGATGATACAACCAATCCATTCCCAAAATTAAATCATAATTTTGGATCAATAATTCTACTAAATCGGCTATATATTCCCAAACCTCGATTTTAATGGGACAAGCTCTATAATGTCAGTTGTCATCCCCCCAACCATAGGTGTATGTACTTCTAGCTGGTACGACATACGTTCCAAAGGTATCCTCAATTTAGGTGTAAAGTGTGTAGATATAAAAGAATGAATAGCACCTTGATAATAAAAAGTCTTACCAATAATATCATAAACAAAAATCGTACCTTCAACCATGTCGTTTGGGTCGGGTCTCTCTTCACCAGTAAGGGCATACACCCAAACCTGAACTTTTGGTTTGACATTTGAACCTCTAACTTGTTTACCCTTTTTTTTTAATTCCTATAGGCACTCTATTGGTATGAGGATAGTTCTAAATCAGATATTAATTACTACCACAACACACACACCTTTCTTATTTTCTCCAATAGTTTGTTTTACCATGGCCTGGTAGCCCACAAAAATTGTAATTTCCTTTATCAATATTTTGGGTAGGATACGTTGTGCTCCCAATTCCATACGGGTGAGGCCTCGATGCTCTAGTTTGGGGTCTACTATGTCTTTCTCCTGAATTTCCACTGTTGGTACTAGGGGTTTGGAATCCTAAAGGTTTCCCTGGTCTGACCCTTTTCTCAATCTTTCACAATTCTCAAGATTCTGATTCTATGTATATGGCCTTTTCGACAGCACTGTTATAGTTTAGTAGATTCCAAGAAACATGGGCCCATCGAATATCAAGCCAAAGTTCATCAATAAATCTCTTTACCCTTCGCTCCTCATCCCCAAGTATGTGCGGCGCATACTGAATCAATATGTTAAACTTTACCTCATATTGTGCCATTGTTATTTACCCCTAAATAAGATCCATGAACTCTTGCTCTCGGGCGCTCCTCACAACCTGTGGTACAAACTTATTTATAAGTTATAGGGTAAAGTTTTCCTAACTTTGGGGAATACCATCTCGTTCCCCCCGTTTCTCAACTATTCTTCACCATTGATATGTGGTTTCCTCTAACAGAAAAGTAGCATAATTGACTTTTTGTTCCTCAGAGTAATGGGGTGCCCAAAAAATCTTTTCAAATTTCTCAATCTAAGACTCGACCTTCTAGTCATTCGGTTCGCCTAGGAATGTCGGGGGATGAAATTGGAGAAATTATTCTAAACCCCGATCTTCTGTCTATTCCTTTTTATTTTGGTCCTGATTGGCTTGCCCCTACTGTTGGAAGAATTGCATGAACTGGTGCCACATAGCCTGCTTCATTTTTGCCTATTGTTCTGAAGCTGAAAGATCGATAGGTGGGTTTTGACCCACTTTTCCTCAATTTGGGCCAGTTCCTAGCTTAGTGTACCCCTCCCTTGACTACAACGGCCACTAGATCTACTACCTGGGGGTTGTCCTCTATGACCTACAGATGGTCTAAGGTGTACTTGTAACTCCTTGTGTGAGGCCATCAAATGATTTAGACTCTTTTCAAGGTTGGGGAATATTACCTATTCTTTTAAGTTTGCAATAAAGTTAAGAGAATATTTCATTACACATGTATTTCCACATAATAACATTTCCAAAAAGATATTTCATTTATCGCCAAGTTAGCACTAGCAAGGTTATATACATCCAAATTTACAAACAAAATTGGCTATGCTAACTATTCACCTAGTCCGTAATATGCAAAATTGGCTAAGCCTAAGGTGATGGCTAGTTTATTATGCCCTCAATCGATGTTCACAGAGCTATTACCATAGTTACGCTATTGCGCATATATTTACATACATAGAAGTATTTCCTTCCTTAGTCTTCAGCATCTATAATAGTGGACTCAACATCCTCCTGCTCCTGGTCCACATCCATCCCCACCTCTACTTCCTTTTCTTTTTCCTCCATCACTTCCCACTGCTGCTGCTACTCTTCTTCTCCCCTATGATCCTCTCCTGGTGCTGCTTCCTTGGGGTTCTCCTTGTTACCTCCCTCATTTTGCATCCTTATTATCCTTTCCGGAGCAACCTCTCTAACTTTCGAGGGGGCTGGAGCCTTGAAGTTCCCATTCTAGGTCCTTTGAAACATCCATCAGATCATTAATCATACTTATAAGGCTTTCCATAATATCTCCAAGTTGATCCATTGCCCTATGGTGCAGTTGTTTGAGGTGTCCCTGCGAGCTTTCCACATATCTTCTCATCTGTCGCAATTTTTCCAACTTACTTTCCACTATAGTAATCTTCCTTGACTCCCTTTCTCCCTTAAGCAAGCCAATCTCATTATCACTACCAGCTAACATTCTTTCTCTCTGGAAAAGTTCTAAGTTTTTTTCATTCTATGTCCCATAACAGGTCGTATATATAAGCCTCTTGGCTCCTGCACAACTCTAGGAGCTTCAATTCCCTTTTCCCAAACTTCTCATCTTCCTCTTTTTCCTTCTCATCCTCTACAGGCTCCTTCCTTTTCTTGGGGTCCCTATCCATCCTGTAGGCATGTAATTTTTAGTTTATCAGCACTATTCCAAATAAATGTCATGCCCCTACTACACCTACTAACATTCTCAACATAAACACAAAAAATACATCATTTATCCTAAAAAGATATTCACCAACACATAAAGTCCCAAAAAGTCTACATAAACCTATAGTAACCTAAGCTCTCGTAAACCTAGGCTCTGATACCACCTGTAAAGCGCTTGCCTAAAGATGGGAGCCCCTAGTTAGGGCGCTAGTAACCCAAGAATTATTCCTCAAAGAGAGTATATGAAAGAAGACATCATAATGAAAGGAAAAGTTATAAACTTCACATTGATCACTAGTAGTCAAACATATACATCAATATCACATACAAAACGATGCCTTCAAGGTATACTATATTATAAAAAGGGTTTTAGCACTTCAACACTATCTAGCTACAACAACCAAAATTACATACAACATGTACAAGTATGCCTAACCTCATGAGGCTTGCGTGATCTTATCTGGGAGGAGAACAAAAAGAACAAGGCAAACTGCAAGTCCAAATGACTTAGTGACCTATAAAACAACACAAATTGTACAGTTATACAAAGTAGCCACCAACTGAATCAATAATTTAATGTAGAACAATGGACTGCAGGCACTGACAACTAGACTCATTATAGAGAACATGTTACATAAGATTTGAGAGTAGTGTGGTCACAACTTCTAGAGCTAGTAGGAAATACAATAGCAGCAACAGGAAATTGAATAGAGAATACTGACAAGGCACACAAAATAAGATTAAATCACACTAAAGATGAAATCCAGAATACTTTTACAAAATATGTTATTGGTAGTTCTCTTACCTTATCTCTCCACTTTCAAAAATACAAAAACCCTCATTCTTCCAGCCCAAGTGATCGACTAGAAAATACATATACAGATGGCATGGCTAACTACATGCCTTATCCCGCTTGTAGATAGTCACCTCCAACCAGCTACAAGATAGGATAACCGTAATAGGGTATCGGCTGGAGACTAGCCACCATTGGTCCATATTGCCCGATCGCCTTTTGGTATCAATCCTAAGGCCCACTCCCAAGGGTATTAGTTATATTCACTAATAACACAAAATATATCCAACAGCAATTCATAGCACAAATCAAAACGTCATGTTGACATCATTACAAACAAATCCAGTACTATGCTGGTTTCTAGAGAGATATGGTACTACAACAAATATTTCAAAATCACTTTTTAACTTCCTCAATACAGTTGTCAATTTCAAATAAAGCACCATCAAACAAAATCAACAAGAAGTGCTCAATAAGAAGAGGCGATGTGGAGTACTATTTTCACAAGCAGTTATTCAGGTGGTTGACTCCCAAGGATAGGTTACTCTCAGCCATATATATAACTTTATTATAGCTTCTACCATTAGTATGATAAATCACTTAACTCTCATAATCAAGTCTTGAGTTAACATATCATTTCTAATCTTCTTCAATAACATCTATTTAGTTTGTTTTATTTTATTTAAGTTTGTTCCAAACAAAACTCGGCTGGAGTCTACAATTGGAGGTTTAATCATACAAAAATCACATTCATGCTATTCAGGTCAACGTTCAAATCTCAAGCTCAAGTCAACTTAACCTAATTCAAATCGATTCAAGGTAAATTTAATCTAATAAAATTGAAATTTACCCAATTGAACTAAATTTAGTTTGATTCAAGGTTCAATTTTGTCCCAGACACGTTCAGGACGAAGAGCTGAAGATTCTGCCCATTGACTATCGCCAGAGCTTGTCCACCACCACCTGGAGCTACACCTCGCCACGCCTGACCAAACCCCTATGTCAATTTTCACTTCTGTCGCCTCCTCACTAGTCAATTCATCCCAAAACCACCACAACGCTGCCACCCGCCGCCATATCTTCTTCTTCGAAATTCTCCCTTCTTCGATGTTCAATCTTTGAACCAAAGGTATCAAAATGCTCCTTGAGACGAACTCTACACAAACTAGCTAAAAATTTCGAGCTTCCACCAGTGTTTTAGCTAACCCATATTCGCCGACCACCTTTCTCCACCTGCCAAATTTTCTTCTCCATTGTTTGATTGTTTTTAGTAAATTTTGGTATGGTTGAGTTCCTCATGAGGTAAGGAACACGATGGTATGCTTAGGTTGCAATTTCGAGCATTGTCGAAACTAAATCCAGAGTTGGAGGGTGAGGGTATGAAGGTGAGAATTAGATAAAATTGTGTCCTAACCTATAAATAGACTAAGCTTTTTCTTATTTGCATCGGCCACCCTGAACTTTCCACCACCTATATTTCCTCCCCAAAATTTTTAACCGCTTTACATTTAAGCCCATACCTCTCATTTAAGCCCCCAAACTTCTATTTATTATATTTTAACCCCCAAAACTTTTAAATCTTTGACAGTTAAGTCCAACTAACTTAAATTTTCAGTCCTCCTAGTTTCTGTAATTTTATTAACCTCCCCACTTAAATTTTATTTATTTAAAGCCTAATTTCAAATACAAATTATTCCATCTTCTTAATTATTATCTCTTTTTTTTTAAAAAAAATTCGGGGTGTTACATAATTGATAAAATATGTATTCATTATTCTTTGAAATTGTCCTTATTTTAATATAGTATCACTTATCAAACATGAAAAAATTGTTAAGAAATGTTTTTTTTAAATATACTTTAAAATTGTATGAAGTTGTTTTTAATTGTCTTGAAATAATATTTTTAAACAATGAATTTAAATAATTAGGTTGGAGAATACATTGTAAATAAAATTTACATATTGTTTTTTGTTTTGAGAAAATATTTTAAAAATATATTTATATTAAAAATAATTAAAAGACAAAACATATATATAATTGTAATAGCGGTAATGATATTAATAACAAAAACAAAAAAAAACAAAAAAACACCCTAAATTCTTTGAATTATAAGATTTTATTTTTATGTATAAAGAAGTTGTATTGGAATGGAGGAAAATTATTTTTTTATGTTTGAAAAAAAAGAAAAAATAATTGGATGTTGTATTGAAATGGAGAAAAATTAATTTCTTTATACTAAATAGAAATATATTGTAATTAGGGCTACTTCAGTCTTTTAAAATTTATCCTAGCATTATAATTTATCAAAGTAAATATTTAATACAATTACCCACTTTTATTATTCATGTAATCCTATAAAGTAAATATAATTTTAAAATATAAAATTATCTTAATCTCACTTTTTATCCCTCAGTTCAGTTCATTCTATCACCCCACATTTCATATCATAATATAAATAGGGCCTAATTTTTTTGTCTTATCAATATGTACAAAAGTAATTTGAAAAGTTCTTTAAATTTTATTAGCGTTATCATCAAAATTTGTTAGAGTAACTAATAGAGGGGCGACCCTAAATGAATACTAGTTATTATAGAATTATACATAATTTTTAAAGTTAAAAAAATTATGTAATCACATATAGTTAAATAAAGTTAAATAAAAAGATGAAAAATATAATTATCATTAGATTTCAACAAAATATATCCTTCCTATATAGGATGGTTATAGAACATATAGATTTAATTTATTGATTACCTTATTTTCTAATCTATAACATACACTATTTGATATTGATACTTAATTATTGAAAATTATATTATTAAAAAAAGTAATGGTAGTGTTTGGTTATGTTTTTTGTTTAATTTTATTATGTATTTTGAAAGAATGAATTACTGGAGATTGCGAAAGTTATTTTTTGGTATGTTTATTTATGTTTTGGAGGAGATATTTTTTATGGCAGCAGCCAAATCAATATTTTTTTGTTAGATTTTTAGGGTGAAAATGGAATTAGATGATTTTTTTAATATTAAAATAATGATAAAATATACATAATATATGTATATATATTGAAGAATGTACATTTTTTAGAAAAAAATAGAGATATATTTAATTATATTTTTTCAAAACATGTTATGAAAAAACATTACCAAACAAAGACAATTTATTTAATATTATACTTAGAGAAATTGAAATGACATGATATAATATTATTTTATTTAATTAACAAATATCACACTAATTTTTTTGTATTATTATTTATACACGCCCGCACATCTCAAAAATCTAAAATTTTGGAAAGAATTAAAAAGTTATGACTCCATTTTTAATGCATGTAAATTATAAAATAAGGCACAGTTCTATAGTTGAGTCCCCATTTTTATTATATTTTTAAAACCCTAAAACCAATAATTCCAGTTATCACCAGCGAAAGCAATGGCGCAAAATCTAAAGCCAAGTCACGTGTTCCTGTATCACTAGCAGTATTCCCATATTCGGCTTGCTATATTTGCCGCACTTTGGGATCAGCACCCAGTCAACCACGCAACCACAAAATCCATTTCGTGGATTTGCCGAATAACTAATTAATATATTGAATTGCAGCAATTGTTGAGAAATCATCGGATATATTCATTACATAACGTAATCACTAATCAGATTGGACCTAGAGTTGTTTTATGTTAAAGTTTGTACGCATTGGTTGTATATTTCAACCAAAACATATTCAAAGTTTGTCCACTTTGAGGTGGGTTTTACCTCTTTTATCCCGCTGCACTATATTTGTATATGGGTTTGTGTAAAATGCGTAATAATGTATAAACTTATCTTCTGTTGGTTTTGAATGGGAATCTTAGGTCGAGGAGGAGCATAAAGAATTGGGTTATGGCGCCTCCACCGCTTCTTGCTTTAGCGCTGCCATCAGAGACGGGTCGGGTTCTGAGTATTCAATCTCACACTGTTCAGGTCTTTCTTATTGATCTACTTTAAACGCAGTTCTCATTCTGGGTTTTGCTGTATTAATTCTGATGTTTATTGTGCTGCTGAGGGCTATTGTTGTGCAAATGAGTTAGAAATGGTTTTTGGTGATGGATTATAATTGAAGGTTGAGTTTGTCTATTGACTGTTGAAAATTCCTGTGCGAGTAATTATACTCAAGTGTCTTGACTGAAGGAAATCTGTGATGCTTTTATCTGCATTTATCGGTGCGCTTTTCTATTTAGAGTGCATGTTCATTATTGTGCAACTTCCAGTTCTTGACTTTTGAGGATTTCTCTTGAATTAGTCAGAATCTTTTGTAATACACGCGATCACATCCCACTTGAAGCAATCAATTTCCATTTCTTGCCAAGTTTGTTTCTCTTTTTGTCTCCCTATGATTGGGAGGACAAACGGTTGAATGAGCTCTAAGTTTATGCATCATTCCAATACTACGGGATCCCAGTAATTCTGCTTCTTTGAAGAAAAGCAAATCATAATATGAGTTTTCTTATTTTGTTGATGGAAGTTCATTATCATTATTATCTCATATTTGTAATTGTTTTCCTGGTATACCTCCAGTGAGTGCTAGATATTGAGCTTCATTCTGGTCATCACTAAAATCTTTTTTACTCTAGGGATACGTGGGAAACAAGTCAGCTGTCTTTCCTCTACAATTACTGGGCTATGATGTTGATCCAATCAATTCAGTACAGTTCTCAAACCATACAGGCAAGCTGCTTATATTACTTTATTGAAACAGTCTGAGGCCTGAAACATGGTGCGAGGTCATCTGTGAATCTATACATGTTCAGGCATGTTACTTAAGTGAAATGTAGGTATTTTTTTGGCTTAATCACGCCAAGATATGTGCAGGGTATCCTACTTTTAAGGGTCAGATTTTGAACGGAGACCAACTTTGGGATCTGATAGAGGGCCTTGAAGCGAATAATCTGTTGTACTATACACACCTACTTACAGGTATCCTCAAAGCATAGTTGTTTAGTGTTACAAAGGAGCATTACTTTTGTGAAGTTACGAACAGCTTAATGATCCTGTAACATCAAAGCTTATTTGTTTCCAACTGCATGACCAATTTGTTAATCAAAGCAACAACTTTGTAATTTGACTGGAAATGTAATCTTGATATTTTCAATATATTGTTCCTTTTGATTTCATCGTTTTTATAATTAACCACTCATACTTGTTTCCATTTGTATTTGAAGCTTCACTTGATTGTGATATTTTTATGTTCTAACATAGATGTCGGTTTTTATAGTCTTTAATACTTCGTTTGTGTAATAACCGTTACACTCTTCATGTTAATAGTGATTAATTGCGCATTGCAGGTTATATCGGTTCAGTCTCCTTCCTGAATACTGTTCTTAAAGTTGTTGATAAGCTTAGATCTATCAACCCTGGACTTACATATGGTAAAGTACACTCATAGCAGCCAACAAAATGTTCTTGTATATACTATTAATTGTACTTGGAAACTTTTAAACTAAGAATGAGCTTCTGCTAGTTCCTGTAGAAGTATTGATGTCATGTGATTCACTTTACTGTTTTCCAGTCTGGCAGGGATCTTCAATTTTGGTCAAGTATGGCGCATAGAATTTTGAACCATTTATGTGAACCAATTTTAGGATTTAATGATATCTTATAAGATGGCTTGATATAGTTCTCTTATTCTATTGCTATTTTTTGTAATGGAATCTTTCTTGTCAGTTTGTGATCCAGTGTTAGGCGATCAAGGAAAGCTCTATGTCCCTCAAGAATTGGTAGCTGTATATCGAGAGAAGGTATTTCTTCTATTTGGAAGTGGATTTATCTTCAGAAAAGCTTAAACGGTTATTGAATTTATCAACCTCATCAGGGTACTAGTTCAAGTGGGTTGTTAGTTCAACTTATAGGTCAAATGGTCAACTAATTGAAGTATCAGATGGTAGAATAGAAAATTTTGTATGATTTGGAAAAATATTGAAGTTATGAAGTGGGTTAAGTTATAGGTAAATAATTATCCAATGAGTGAATTGTTTTGAAACTTCTATTCTGTTAAAGTGATTACTGAAAATATGTCATATTCAGTGGTAGACTTATTTTGCTATTGATTTCTCTAATATACATTCTTATGATATTTTGAATACAAAAGAAGAGGATACTTATACATATATATTTTGAAATTTCAACAGCAGCATTTTATGATCCAATAAGAGAACTGACCTAGTTCTAAATACTGGTCCAACAGCTGCAAGCTAGTTTCACCGACTATGAATTACCTTGCTTGTAGAGGGGGGTTTATATTGGTAGACCTGATTCATTTAATTTTTCCAGACCATTTTGTATATTTATGTGTGCCCCCTGAGCAGTTGGGCCATGTCTGACAGCTTAACCTCCAGAAATACTGTAACTTTCAGAATTCAGATGCAGAAGTGTTGCATAAAGGCAGCTGTTAGTTTGTTATGCTTGATCTTATTAAAGTTTTTTGATGGGTGATAGTAGTAAAATAATATGTGAAATGATATTGTATTGGTTGTATGATATGTTTAATGCTTGTATGCAAATGGTAATGCACTATAGAAGTTTATAGCCTTACTTGATTTTGTACTAGTTCACAAGTTAGATGTATTTCTAACTATGTCTATAAAGTAAATTCATAATAGTTGTTATGAATATTATACTTTGTTGTTTGAAAAGAAGATACTCAAATCTGAGGTTGTATCATGATGGAAAAATAAAAAGAAAAAAAGAGTTCAATGTCTTAATTACGTAAGTAATCTTCCACAATCAGACTTTCCTGATGGTAATTTGGTAATTTCCTCTTCTGAATAGGTTGTCCCTGTTGCTTCTATGTTGACTCCGAATCAATTTGAGGCTGAACTGTTGACAGGTTCCAGGTATTCGTTCATGACCAGCATCAAATGATTCACTGGCATATTTAAGTCTGAATGATATATGTTATGGATCTTATCTAACTCACAGCATAATGAAGTTGACTCACTCCTGAAAGTGTGTTTGATGGAGAGAGGAATAAGGAGAAACAAGAAAAGTGAATAGGAATTGTTGGAAAAGTTGGAGGGATCAATCTCTCGGGCACCCAAGGGATCATTCTTTCATACACTTAGAAATTCAAAGTTGGAGGAAGGACTGGAATCAAATAAGTAATATAGCAAAAATATGTTCCCTATTCATTTGATTTTTATCATTGTGTCAAGCAAAGGGAAGAGAACTCCTTTTATTTCCTTCCATAATGCCAAAAAATTTGAAGAGTTTCTGATATCCTCCCCTAGATGAATGGTGAATAACTTCAATCCTTAGCCCTCCTCTTTCTGTCCACTCTCATGTTACCATGCCCTCACGGTGAACCTCAAAGAAAACTTTGTTGCTTTCAGCATTTACAACATTTGCAAAATTTAGTCCTTCCAGATGTTTACTTAATGATAGAACTAACTGTAATTTATTTCTATTATCATGTGCATGTCACCTGATGAACATTGACAGTCACTGATCACCCACATTTGGTTTTTTCATGGCCTCATTATTTCTCCTTTGGTGTGTTGTATTTTTTTAAGGATTGTATCTGAGCAAGATGGTAGGGAAGCTTGCAACATTCTTCATGCTGCTGGACCTCCAAAGGTTTGATCTCATGCTTAAATCTTGAAAATTTTATTATTAATGGGTTCTTTGAGTCTTTTTCCCACATTAAATTTGTCCTTTGTTTTATCCCTGACCTTAAGAATCTCAGAGTGCTACAAATGATCTGTGGAGACATTGCTATAAAACAGAATATCTATCCCTTAAAATTGTATGGAAGCATTTATTAGCAAAATTGCACTAAGTTCTCCACATCTCTTGTGTAATAGGAATTAAAAAACTACTCCAATTATGCCATGCTATACTAATTAATCTGTCACGATATTCATGATCTACATTGCACTTCAGGTTGTCATAACGAGCACAAATATAGATGGCAAACTTCTTCTTATTGGCAGCCATCAGAAAGAGAAGGTAACACACAATTTTGAAAATGGCTACTGCTATTTCTGTGCTAAATTAATGAACTAATTGGGAGTAACTTTTTGTCCTTAATGATTCTCTTGCGTTTTAAATTCCTCACTCTTAGCTGTGAGCTGGTCTGCATCTTCATGGATATTCCTTTGTTGTTCGCTCCTTGAACATTGGAACTGTATTACACGGTTTGGTTATTACACATATTCACTTTTGAACAACTTTGACTATGATAGGGTCAACCTCCTGCACAGTTCCGGATTACAATTCCCAAAATTCCCGCATATTTCACGGTATGCAATTATTTCATTTCAGAACCTTGCCTTCTTAGAGTACATTTCTGTGATTTCTTGAATGGTTTATTGTGGTCAGGGAGCACCATATGTATATTTGGCTCTAGGCTCCTTGAAATAAATTTAAGTTTCATAATCTTTTAACTACATTGTACTTATCTTTTTGGTACAAATTTTATGAGTACACATGCTTTTAACTGCGTGACTGTACTTTGAACCCATCTGGGATATAGACGCTGGTTCAGGGAAGTAGTTGATTTAGAATCATTGACTAAGTCTTTGGGATTTTATTCCTTATGCTTCCTTTAAGTTGGACGTCCACATAAACAATTCGTCTTTCATCCTTCACAATTTTGACTAATCTCCTAGCTTTTCAATTTTGTATGTGGAGTTTTAATCATCTTCCAGAAATTTCACTGATTCTCTCATATATTGACATTTTTAATAAATATATTCATTTTACTTTATTTATGGCTTTTAATCCTGTTAGCTGGTTTATTTTAGCTGATTGGATAAATGTGATAATTAGTTGTATGGCATTTTTTTTGGATAAACTGGCCAAAAAAAGTTAAATAATAGAAAAGAGCAATAAGGTACTTCATTTTTGTTTTGCAGGGAACAGGAGATCTTACGACTGCACTTTTGCTTGGATGGAGCAATGTAATGCTTGGAAAAACTTACATATGGCCTTCTTTGAGCTATCTTTTACACTTTATTTTGCGTCATTTCTTATTACATTTTCCTATTATGCAGAAATATCCTGACAACCTTGACAAAGCAGCAGAACTGGCTGTATCCAGCTTGCAGGTATTTCTCTTGCTTTTTGTTGGTTTTATCCTCATTCTCTAATGTTCAGGCCCTGGATTAGTAATTCAGTAACTATGTTGTTCTGATTGGAGATCTAGACCATAACATGTTAGAAAGAGCAAAGGTTAGAAGTAATGACTAACACCAAAGGCACAGTGGCCTTTGTAGCCAATCTCAGACTGGAGAAGATCAGGAAAATCTTATCATTCAGCTTTAGAGGTTACTAGTTACCCTCTATCATCTAAAACACCGTGATGCACCTCATTTTAATGAAATAACTCCTGAAAAGTTTACTCTGGCAACGATTTTCTCAGAGCTGCTAATTATGTAATTTGCTTACAGTTCCAGCATAAAAAAGGTCTCTAAGATGAAGGGCATAAAAGTTGTCATAACTTCCCCATACTAAATCCTTACCCTACCATTGCCATGCAAAGCTTTGAGTTTAGTCTTTTAAATCTGTTTTCACAAATGTTGCCTGAAATTCTTTTCTTCATTGCAGGCTCTTCTGATTAGGACAGTAAATGACTATACAAGGGCTGGGCACGATTGTGGGACAAGCAGTTTAGAGATTCGTCTGATCCAAAGCCAAGAAGATATTCGGAACCCTGAAATCAAATACAAGGCTGAGGCATACAATTAAAGATAACTTTTCCATTGTTTCTGTGTCATTGATCAGAAAAATCCATTCAATACAACTGCTCTTACAATATTACATCATGGGATCTTGCAAGGGGGAAAAGAAAGATAGAAATAAGTTGAATGGGTGTGACATGGTCCTTTCAATGCATTGGAGGTCTGTGTGAACCCTTTTTTTGTTAGTTGGAAATAGATGGTTCAACTTCAGGTACTCGTTAATTTTTATTCCATACTTCCATTTGATTACTCATTCTTAATCCATAACATTATGATTTTCAGGGTTTGGAAATATTTTTATATTTGGAATTTGAATCTAACATAAAGACGCTCCAATCTCAAAACTTTACTTTATGGCGGAATTATATTTTTATTTAACAATTCATGATATGTGTTTCGTTTGTTAAGATTTAATTATTTGAATTATTAAAAAGAGGATGGAAGTGTAAAAAAAAAAAAAGCCAAATATTTTTATTTAATAATTCATAATACATTTTTCATTTCTTAAGAATTGAATTATTAAAGAGAGGATTGAAAAATAAAAAAAATGAATTATTAAAGAGAGGATTGAAAATAAAAAAAAATGGATACAAAGATATAACGCGGTTTGGTATATTTGGCTTATGTCCTCCCCAGAGACTCAAACATTTTTATTATTTCTTAATATTGCATTGCAATGTCCAATCGACCTTTAATTATATAGGTGAATTTCAATGAGAAAAATAATTATTATTATTTTGGAATAATGTGAGATTAGAAATATTATAACAATTAATTAATTAAATCTTTGTGACTTTAAACAATAATTTAGAAAATGTTTGGTTATGTTTTTTCAAAATAAAATTATTTTTGGGAAATATAATCAGACACACGCCCATTTTCTCTTCAAAAAAACTAAAAAACAGTTTTCTTAAAATATCCTCCATATCCTTCATTATTCTCAAAACTTTCTCATTTTTAAATATATACATACATATATTACATATATATCTAATATATATTTTTTGTTATGATTCTAATAATAAAAAAATTACTCAATTTTATTTTTATCTCAAAAACCCAACAAAATAAACATTAATTTGATGCTATAATAAAAAATATCTCCTCCAAAACATAAACAAACATATTAAAGATCTCAAAAATCAACTTTTAACTATTTTCCAAAATATAACAAAAAATCTATTACATTCTCTAATGCAATTTTTATATTTTTCAATATCATTTTCAAAATTCATTATCCCAAAATGCATATTAAAAAAAAAAAAACATAATCAGACATTGTTAATCAAATTTAACTCTTAACATGATTTGATAATATATATAATCTACCTGGATATGTACTATTGTTCAATAGTTTATAATTTACGGACATATATAATTAATTGGGTGGCTGGAAATTTCCTCGCACGAACATTGCAAAATATTATAAATATGCTGTTCAAAACAGGAATTCAATTTTTGAATGTTGCTCAAGTGAAAACACAAATGGCACGGAGGCTGCGTTCCCGCCTGCCCTCTCTTGTCACCATCGCAAAAACCCAACTCAAAACCCCCGTTTCAGCCCCTAGATCGCTGCATTTTTCAGATATCACTTTCAGATATTCACAATTTATTGGCTGCTCTTATCCCATGTTTCAAGGTGAGGGTATCAACTGTTCGGGTTAAGTACTCAACGAAGGTTTTAATTATTTTTTCGAGCATAATACTTTATATTCACTGCTAATGATTGAAGGGCCGAAGAGGGATTTTTTGTTTTTGTATTTTGTTTGATGTTTTCGTTGTCTGATATATGTTCATCCCGTTTAGGGGATTCTGAAATGGTGCGTCCCTCCTTTTTAGCTTCTCGCTCGTATGCTGGCGATAGGCGATCAAGTTATGATCTTTTTGGAGGTAAGATTCCGAAAGCAAAGGAGTTCAGGAAAGAGTGGGCGAAACAAATGGAGGATGAAGAGGATCATCTATGGACGGGCAGTGAAGATGACAGTGATAATGAGAGAGCTGATCATAGCCAGCTCAAGAAAGAGATAAAGAAGGCTAAGCAGCGGGCGAAGGAGCGGTCTGATCGCATTGATGCTGATGATAGTGATGAACTATACAGTGTGTGGTCGGAAAGTGATGAGGAGAAGACTCTTTGGACTGGGGATGAAGGAGATGACGACGATGATGTGCCGACAAAACCGTTTCCGAATGAGAGGAGCGATGAGTATATTGATAAATTGTTTGAGTTTGAGGAGAAACCAAAGTATCGAACACTTGCCCAAGCATTGAAAGATGAGGAGGAGCCAGAAGAGTTATCCCCTGGAAAGCAAGCTCGAAAGCTTGCTGTGCAGAATGCTCTCAAGAAACTTAAGAAGGGACCGGATGGACGGTACACTAATGTGTGGGAGGTCATGAGTGATTTGGATATTCTTATAGGAGCGTTTGAGAACATTATCTCAGGACCAGAATATGAAGAACTTAGGCAAGGTGGGCCAAAAAGATTGAACATTCAATTTTTCAAGGACATTCAAGCTCGTATGAGAGATCCAAACTATAAGTTTTCGCCTGAGTTGAAGTTAAAACCGAAGAGCAAGCTGGTATCGAGAAAGAAATGGCAGAAAGCACAGTCAAGGCGTAGAAAGGCACAGAAGCGATAGCAAAGGTTTGGCTGTTTCTGTGCATATAGAAGTTTCACTTGTAACTCTCCGATCTTCTAGAACTAGCTTTTGTGCATCTTGAGGCTTGTTGCTTGTGATTAGCATGCAGTTCATATGTACAACAAAGGGAAAATTCTATTGCTATCTGACTTTATGCGTTCCAGCACTAATTCTTTTGGTATATCTACTTTTTGCCACCATGAAAAAAACTTGATTACTCGAGAACAATTATCTTATACGCCTTTCACAGAGCTACTACAGTGATGTTATGATCATTTATATGTTAAACTGATGGTATTTCATAAAATGAAGAGAAGAATGTGATTCCCCCCTTCACCTCCCCTGCAAATGTGTTTTCTGACTGTAGGTTGTGTTAAATTGCATAGAAGATATCTTAATAACAAATTAGCAGAGTTTATATGCATTCAGAAACATACAATTAGCTACAATTATTATGTTTTGTAGCAGTTATTCAATGGCATTGAAGCAACTAGCTGAAAGCCCAATTTTCCTATTATATATCAGCTAATGTAAAAACATATTGTTGATACAATATTTGTCGCTAATGGGTGGAATGAAGTTAAATGCATACATCTTCCTCCATGGTTGATGCATGTAGGTATTTTCCCTGCTGCTTATGGGATGCACATTATGCATCATGGTGTGCGTCATGGGATATGGGTAGTTGTACCATGGTCCTTGTGTGCTATTCATCATTGAAGGGTGTTGATGATATTCATAAGCTGGCAGCCCCACATACAAACTGTTGAGCCCGGCAACCTTAGGAGCATTATAATCTGGGAAATTCATTCTGGGCTTCATTCTGCTATCAATGAAGTCTTCTTCTCTCCAGCCTAAAACTTCATCAGCCATCTGTGTTCTTGCCATGTGATTGCTGTTCAGATATCTTTCCAACCCCCCACTATTGATGTATTCATCACTTGGAGGGGCAGGCAGCGGCTGCAGTTCCCAAGAATCAAGACTATCCATAAGACTCGGCTTTTGATCCAGGTATGCTTCATCTTTGAGCCCGTTATTTGTGCTTGGTGGCCAAAGCTCTGCATGTTTACCAGATTTGACTAATTTCTTGATCAATGTTGTGCTATCTACATCTCCTGACACTGTGACCTTGTGTTCTTCAGCATTGATGTTCACTTCATAGACACCTAATATCATCAAAACCCATCCACAAGTAGAGTAATAAGCATGACATTTTCTGCATTTTTTACATATGACTTGCATTTTTACGTTTTGTTAGTTTTTACCTTGGATTTTTCGGAGTAGTTTCTTCACTTTCTGCATGCAGCCTTGACAATGCATATGGACCTTGAGAACGTAAGTCTGCAAATGAAACACATCCCAATTCAATATGCATGTATCTATTACCAACTTAAAGCACATTATGGATGAAATTGAAGGAATATTGACCTTTATCTTTACAAACTCATAGTTATTTTCCTCCCCCTCCTCCTGAGACATTTTCCACTTCCTTCCCTATAGACAAAATAAAGGCATGGTTTTTAACTTTTTTGTTGCCCTTTTTGTTGCTTCATCTTGTCAAATTCTTGAATGGATCGAACGTGTTGTACTCAGTTTATCAGACTTATGGGCCCATCCCGTCAATTAATGTATGGTATTGATGCATCAGGGTGTGGTCCAAATAGTACTAGAATTTTAAAAACAACCGAATGTACTGTCCAAAATACCTTTATGATCCTAAACTATATAGGCCTGAGACCCGGCAAGAAAGGTGTGACTTGAGCGGGGTGGCTTTGATTCCTCTGGAATATTTCACAACCTACCAAATATGTGTACAAACTTTCAAACTAGAGTTATACAGAGAAATCAGGCAGTGGCTGTGTTTGTTTTAAATTTATTTTATTTCCTTTGATATAAAAAAGAAATAAAAAAGAAACAATGCACGTAATTGATTATCGAATACATTAAAAGAAAAAGAATGAAATTTAGAGGAATATTCTACATATTTGATTAAGGTATCAATGAATTTAAAAACAAAAAATGGATAAAATGAAGGAACTTTCAATTTGGCTGAGTTGATTGCATGTAAAGAAATATATTGAAGTATCTTCATAACAATGATTTATAATTTGAATATATTCAACCTATATGCTAATATATCAATTTTAGTTTCAAGTTATTCATTAACACTCAACATATATATGTATACATTAAGAGGTCAGTTGATTTAAATATCGTCTTTGCAAGTATAAATATGAGGTTTTATGTTCGAACTTAACAAATTCTTAGTGTGTATTCGAAAAAGAAGGAAAAGAAAAAACAACACTCAACATGTGTATATATATAGATTGACTATCTATATTGTTCTATTCACTCTTTTTTTTTTTGCGCGATATTCACTCTTAATTAAACAATTATAGCAAAGTAAGAATGCAATGAAGTTTATTTTAAGAGGTAAAATTAATGCTTTAAGATTTTAAGATGCTGAGTGGATTATATTTCGTAACATATTTCTCTATATTTATAGTAGTAATTGTTGATAATTGTCTAATTGGTAACTAAAAGAATAATTAATAGTTATTAATTCATTTATTAAGTAATGTATGATGTAAAAGTATATTTGATCTTTTATAAAAAAAATAGATAAAATAATGTTATGAAATCAATTAACAGGGGGACACTTTCAGTAATAACACGAGAATTTTTGAGATTTTATTCAAAGAAAAGGTATTAAATACTTGAAGTTTCTTTTTGTTCGTTGATAAATAACTTCATGTTTTTTCATTAATAATATTTATCAAATGATAATAATCAATTGTTATTTTGATAGTACAATCTAATAATAATCTAAAATAATTTTTTATAATTTTAAGAATTTCATTGTTACTATATTGATGTCATGATATGTCGTCAGTATTCGACAACATAAATTTTTTTATTTAATACGTAATTTGTAATTACTTTTACATTATTGTTTATTGTATCGTCATGTTTATAGTATGATTTTTTTTCAAAGCTAAATTCCAAGAACTCAATTATAATTGCATAAATAATTTATCAACTAGTCGACACTCGTCAAAAATTTATCCTTTTCATTACATAAGACAATTACAAGCAATATGAAACGCCGTAAGATCGGTCTCTACTGCCGGAAAGATCGGTCTCCACTTTGTCGCTTTTAATATAAATTTTTTCACCTTTTCGACTAATTATTTAGAAAATTGTTGCCGCGTAGCTGATTTAAATCGATTAATTTAGCTAATTAATTGCAATGGATAATAGCTTTCGGCCGAAAAACAAGAACTTTGTCGAGCTACTTTTGGGGGCAAGTTTTGAAAATATTATGTATTAATTAATAGTTAATTATTCTTTTGAAAATAGGGATGGTAAAAATACCTTCCCGTGGGCATCCATAAGGAATTCCCTGCGACGGAACAGATTTGGAAAGTTTTTTTTTCCCTACTGTGATGGGGATCACAGTCCTCGTCCCCATGAGTATCCATTACCTGTTTAAATAATCAAATTATTATTATATTTATATATAAATATAAATATATATAAATAAATATAAAAACATATGTCAAAACATGTTGTAAAAATATAAAGATAATTAAATATCATGTGTTATGATATTATGTACTTGTGTTTGATAATTTTTTAATTTTGGAAGTAATTTATATTATGAAAAAATTTTAGTATTTTTTTTATTTTAATTTTTTTTATGAATTTAATAAATTAAAAAATATATTAAATTCCATAAGTATCTATGGGTACACGTCTCCCCATGGGGAAGTAGGGACAGGTACCCATCGCGGGGGTGGAGATAGGGTATTTCCACCTCGCGGGGGCAGGGCGCGGGGGGAGGGAGGCTATCCCTATCCTTGCCCCACCCCATTCCACCCGCCCCGTTGACACTCCTATTTGAAAACATTATTTTACTTAAAAATTATTCGTTTCATTATATATTATTCAATATTATTATCATACTTTTAATTAGTACTATAACCTAGTCAAATTAATTATTTTGTATGGCCATGTAGAACATCCAAGCAGTTATATTGAATTCTTGGAAGTCATTACAAGTATGATTGATCTTTATTTGAATGAAAATGTTGTGTCATTCAGTGGAATCTATAAGAAGGTGGCTCGCACTCACAACTAACTTCTTTTTAAGAGAAAAGAATAGTCAAACCAACCAATTGACTGGTTAGTTTCGAAGGTCTTATTTGCTCACGGACTTCCACTTTGGCTCTCGTAACCCAATTTCAATAGCTATAACTTATAGAAAATTTTTATATACATTGTGGTGTAAAGAGATTAATATAGCAGAATTAAGTCATATGAACACTTTGGCTTATATTATATTAATATGACATAATTCACACAGTTTAAAGCCATAGAATAGGGCTATGCTCAGCTGAGCCCGAATTCAATAATAATAATAATAATAATAATAATAATAATAATAATAATAATAATAAAACTAATTGAAATGATGATTACTATCATTGTTAGAGGATATAAGGCATAGAGGCATTCTTTTTGTATACAAAAGTATCTCTTTGTAATCCTATGAAACGGGTCAAGACCAGGAATTAATCTTATTCTATTACCACAACTTACAAAGTCATGTCCTCATCTTTGCTGATTTCTCCATATGCTTTTCAAGGAAGAATGGTTTATTCTTTTAAGACCACAATTAGAGCTATAGCAAATAGGTCAACCCTTCCAATATACAAATTTGAGATGTTTTAATTGCATTGAGGAGCTAAAACAAGTGAGAACCTGTCTAATAACACACCCAAATGCTTTTCATAAGTTCTCGAAAAGTTATTAATGATATGATTCTAACATTTAGGGATCAAAATGCCACATCTTTGAATTCGATTTCAAAATTAAGTTAAATTCATATTTTTCTACGAAAATCATAGTGGATGTTACCTTTTTATACATGAATCATGTCTGATCAAAGGATGACGTGATTGATACTCTAATTCTAAATCATCAAAAATGATCATGTCACATTTTTTATCTCAATATGTATGTCTCATGCAATACCTCACATACAATCTCTCATGAATATTTGTACAGTAAATAAAAGAATCTCTATATTACTCTGTTGTCATCATTTTATATTGAATATAACTTATTAAATGTTGTCGACTTCTTTTAATTTGTCTATTCAAATATTTTTATTTGAATCCCTCTCAACAATCCTAAGTATTCTATATGATTTTAGATGCACAGAGTATTTTATTTTCACTCATGGGACCTCATTGATTGCTCAAGATCAACCCCAACTCAATCAATTAACTCTGAGAACAAAGATGTTTTACCATTGTCACCATAGATGTTGCATCTTAATTTCACCTTGATAAGTATCTGAATTTCTTGTAGAAAATTTTCTTCTCCATTAAAATTACTATTCTTGTTGAATAAAAGGGTATATTGAATATTTCACCAACCCCAAAAGATGATTAAAAAAAAAATTGCCACAAAATAAAAATTAAAGACTAAAAAAGGAGAATTTTTCCATACAAAGGGCACTCAAAAACTTGCCAACAGAAAATGAAATGTGAAAAAGGATAGTACAAGAAGTTATGGCCAGAAAAACAAGTAACTAAAACCAGACAAACAACAAAAAGTTGTCCTTGGTTCCCTCTGGTATGCCTCAAATACACGCACTTATTCCCTCATCTTACTGTATACATAAACATAAGTACTCTGTAAAAAAGTCTTTAAACCAACTCATTCCACAAGAAATATATATCATGAGGAATTAAAGGTGGCAAAAATAGTAATACAAACAGAAAATGATCACTTCTTCAAGATTTTCACATAATAGAGCAAGCATTCGGATTATCATCACTGAATAGATATGTGATTCTTTCTTCTGCTGCATTAGGCATAGGGACAGCCTGAGCAACGTTTCTTACAAATCCAGCCGGAGCCCTTTTGTCATAGGCTTGAGATACGTAGGGATACTGGACTAGGTTGTAAGGGATGTAAGGCCAGAATTCTGCTCTTTTTCCTGTGTTTTTCACTCTCTTTAAGACTTTATTAGGATCGACAAATCCACTGACTGTTACACGGTGCTGCTTTCTGTTAACTTCCACTGTTTTCACTCCTGAAACATAAATCATCCAAATGGTGAGAGAAATACATGCAACACAATTGTATGTTACAGGTATACTTTTTAAAAAAAACACAGTTTGGATTTTCTAATTTTGTTTTGATGTTTCATATCGTATTTTACAGATATCAGTCGAGTGTATAAAATGTTTTCTTGAATATAAGTTTGTTTAAGGAAATACTCCAATTTTTCTTGCCAATAAGAAGAGAGGAATACATGCGAACCTTTCATGTTTTTGACAGCATTCTTGACTCTTCTTTCACATCCATCACAATCCATTTTCACTTTGATCTCAACAGTCTGCAGAAGGAACAGAAAAAAGTGAAAAAAAAAGAACTCTGATGCATGGGATGGAACAAGAATCAACATAAGCAAAATTGCACACAGTCATAGGTGTTTGTGTGTGTATCTGATGACAAGTAATGTTGCTGGTTGGAGTTAATGAGTACCTGCATTGGTTTCCTTTTGCCCCTCCTTGTGCTGGTGACAGTGCAAAAGTTTGAGAGATAGTCAAGAGCACCCATTTTTTTTGCTTCTCTTAGGCAGAAAGCAAAGCAGAAGGCTCTTGATATTTATACAATTGAGGGGGTGGTGGGACTTTATTGGAAAAAGGCCACATTATGAGCGAGAACAGTATTATACAGTAGGGTCAGTTTAATAATAGATATTAATTGGCATTCTATCCTTATTTTTTGTTTAGGGTCTGTTCGAAAGAAAATTTAGTACTTCTTGATCAGAGTTATTGATTGTTCGTTACTCAAGAATTTTTATTTTAATAATATATATTATTCATATATAGTATTTTGATATAAAATTTTAATATTTGCTCAGGAACGTAAGCGAATCGAATCAGTTTGTGAGCTTGAGAAACTTGCTCAAACAGTGTTCGATCAAGTTCGAAAAATTCGAGTTCGAATCAAGTTCGAGTCAAATTCGTATAGGTTTCAAGTAGAGGTCAAGTCAAATAATTCTTTTTTTTAGGTTCGCAGCCCTATATTTTTAAAAAAAAATTAATATGTATAAATTATAATAATATATTAATTTTTTATATATTATAAGATAATTTTACTTTTTGAGCCAGAACTCAAGCCTATAGCTCGATCACAAAGTCGAGCCTAATAAATCAAGCCAAGCCAAGCCAAGTTGAGACCACCCTAAAAGGCTTGAGCTAAGCTCAAACCTCAATTTCCTCAGCTTGTCTAGTTCAACATCCAGTTTGGTTCATTTGATTTGTACTTGAACTTGAGAAAAAAAAAATGGCAAGACTTGGGTTGGTTTGACTCGTTTGTATCCCTAAATTTCATCCAGATTTCAACAATAACATATTGTTTTATGAAGTATAAGAAGAAGGGATTGGTAGCATAGTCGTGCCGCTCAAGTTTATATAAAAATTGTTCTCCATATTTTATAAAAATTTATTTTTATTTTTAAAATTAAAATTTCTGACTCTGTCGAGAGAAAAGGTGTGTGTATAAAAAATTGATGGTTTGATAAATATGAGATATTTAATCCAGAAGAAAGCAAATTATGGCCCAGAAAGTTTGCTGGTAATGTGCCTTGAAATCATGATGAGTAGGTAAGGATGCTTTTGGATTTTATGATTTGTTTATGGTGATAAGTTAATCATGAAAATGTTGTAAAAGTGCTTTAGTGTTTGCTTTCATTTTCGTTCAATGGGTGTGGCCTTTGCTTTTTAGTTATTTATTATTGGATATATAATACCACAATAATTGCTTATGTTCTTTGGATCAGTGTCTTGAAAAGGTGTAAGGTATTGAATGAGATGTTCAAATGTTTGGAGACTAGGGGTATGCTTCTTGAATTTTTTTATATTTAATATTTTAAAAATTATAAATAATATTAGGAATTTAAAAAGATAAAGCTAACATGTTAAAAAATTAGTAGGGAGAAGGTTATGGGATAAAAATTTAGTTTGAAAGGCATAAAACACTTCTAAAAGAAGGGAATAAAATGTTAGCTAATAGAAAAATACATGAAAAGTTATTTTCTTAATATTAAAATCATAAGAAAGATAAAAATATGTTTCTTGGAAGGAAATTCAAAATCATGAGATAAATATAATTATTCTTTTAGTACAATGTTTTATTGTTTTGTAAATGAAATGAAAATATTTCAATTATAAATTAGAAAAGCTGAGAATTATACAGATGATCAGCCTAGAAAAGAAAAAGGTCCTTTTACAATGAATAGGAAACTTGAGAATAGTTATCGATAAACGAAAAAGAAATAGAGAAGGGTAGAAGTCAGAAAATATTGAAAAGAATTTTTCTTCAAAATTTTCTCTATTTTTTTTTAAATCTTGATTTATTAAATATCAAATCGAAAACTATTATTCATCATCAAATTAAGATTATTAAGCTCTTCTAAAGTAGAGAATATTTTTAATCACATTCTCTTAGCATACACATCCAATGATTTAGAGTGTCTTGAAGTGTTACAAAAGGCACTTGAAATGCTCCGCTCCATAGCACAAATGTACACTATTAGCTCGAGATATTTTTTTAAATATCCTATTTCATGACACTTCAAGTGCGACCCACAACTACCTTCTAAAAATATTTTATTGAATTTCATTATATTCATCGATCTCTATTTACATCATTTCGGCATTTTTCCCCTCTCATTCTCTATAGGCTATTTATGCAGTATTGATGGATAGTAAACCCAAGCGTTCTTAATTCAATTAAATAGAATGTAGATCTCCAAAATTCAATGTTGCAGGTTCAAATCCTACAACGTTATCCCATTTTTGTTAGGTCTAATTACAATGAAATAACGACATTAAGTAGAAGAGCAACCTGAATATGACTTCCAGTAGATATTAATTAATGAAAGGTCCAACTCGATTCTAAAACTCTATATGTGGAAGGATAACAAGAAGGGGGGGAGACTACATGGCCGAGAGAGACCCATCAGCAGGGAAGGGGGAAGGGAGTTTTATCTGCACCTAATTTAGCATGATGATGGCTTGAAAATGATCACAACTTCTTTAGTTTTTGGCCTCTTAAACCATTCCAAAATGCAGCTGCACCCACAACTGTTTTACCTGGAAGCTGAACCTCCAATACCTGCAGGTGGTCACTTAATATGGTCATAAAAAAATTGTAGCATGAGATTTGTCAGGACAAGAAAGTGTCCGTATTGGCTATAGCACCGAATCAATAACAGTAATAAAGTACCATCTTCTTTTTGTGTGTTTTCAAATGATTTTTCTAAAATATCCTTATATAATATCTCCTAATCCTTTATATCTTATGTATGTGTTAGTATCATTTACAATTTACAATTGCCACTCTATGGCCTCACTACTACCATCCTTTCATGCCTTTTCTAGTATTTACATAAAAAGTTAAATAAATACATTAAAATTATTAAAAATATTATAGTTTTAGCACACACATAGGAAATGTCAAAATCACTAGTGTGAGTCACAGCTTACCTCCAGTGCTGTACCCTCACCACATGAGAATATCAATGAGCCTTTTGCAAAGAAAATATCATCCCTTTTGTCGCTTTGAATTTCGTTATTGTCATAAACTCTTGTAGTGATGATTTTGAGCTCTGTGATTTTCTGCTGATCACTTTTTGGATCAATCACCAAAATTTTTGCACGCGTTCCGGGCCAACCTGCAAATGCACGAACCTGAAAGGTTACATGTAATATGCCCATATCTCAGATCAATTTGAAAATTGAAGCAATACCTTGTTGTGAAGGGTTATAGCATTTTGCTCAAAGGATAGCCATGATTCTTCTGGAGTTATCTGAATGAACAATCAAATCGTGCAAGATCAGCAAATTGCTTCTAGGAGGGCTACATTTGATCTTTTATTGTACGCAAACAATTATAGATACAAAACAAGTTACTAAGTAATGAATAGAAATGTGCTAATGAAAAAGTTATGCAATATTAAGATCACAGCACGCTTTCTGGACAAAATATAGACTTTGCTTACTTTTGGAGCCAATGTAGCTTTAGATTCATCCTGTGCAAGTGCTTTAGCTTTAGCTGAACCATCAAATATTGAGGGTAGCTTGCGGATCAGAAGTTTGGACCCTACATTCGTGAACATCAGAAATTCAAATAACATTAGTTAACTCTCAATATACACGTTACCTTATGCATATAAAGTAGCAACATCCAATTTGTTGTAATGACTTGTAGGTAACAATGAAATATTGAAATAACAGTAATGGAACCAGAGTCTCCGAAGATTAGTTATTGACTATAACAATATCTACATGGTGATTGAAGATAGGACACATAATTTGCAATAATCAAAGGCACAACTATATGAAAATGCTGACTAAGTATACATAGAGGTGTCAAATGGGCCGAGTTGAGCCAGCCCATCCCACCTAATAGATGGTTCAAGGCGGTTTCGAGCCAAGCCGGGCTGGCTTGTGATAGGTTGAAACATGGAAAATCTAGCTTGGCTCAAAACCAGCCCACTATGTAGGTGGGCCAGTTTATATATGAGCAGAGCTCGAAGGGCTGGCTCGTGGGGTTTTTTTCAATTATTTTTAAAATAAATTTTAAAATTCCAAATTTTTATATTTATATGATTCTTAATGTTTTTTTCAACATTTAAACTTTTTTTGAAAGATTTAATAATTAATATTTACGTAATTTATAATATTTTACAACACTTTAATTTTTATAAAAACTTAAAAATTTATACTTATATTAATTTTTTGTATCAATTATATTTTTCCAAAAACACCACCGAAATAAGGGGGTGAGAGGTTCGGTGTGGACTTCTCTGCTTATTATTAATTTTGAAAAAAATAATTACATAGAAGTGGATATGACCAAAACTCTAACTAAAAATACATATTAATAATAACAAGAAATAAGCAATTCCGTAATATCTAAACATCTAAATATGCCAAATGATAAATTGGTAGTTCACCCAAGTGATCTAAATCGCTTGATTTCAAGCCATTCTTTATTGTTTGCTTCAAATGGAGACAATATAAACTTCACTTTTCTCGAATTTTTGTTTCTCTATCCTTGATCTAGCCCATCCTTTCAAAGAATACAAAACTTAATTGAATCAGGTTTTAACCACGATCTTGTATCGGTCAATGTGTGCTTGCCCACACTAAAGGCACTCTCAGATGCCACCGTCGACATTTGAGGCGTAAGTACATTCGGGCAATGCATGAAAGAATTGGATATACTTAAGCGTTATTCTTCCACCAGAACACATCAAATTCTTCATAATCTGTTTCATATGTGTTTTGTAAGCATAACGATATCTCCACGCTACTTTTGGGTCTTGAGCTTGATAGTCTTTCATTCATCAAATTTGACTATAAATACAAATTTTTCAAAATAAAATTTGTTTATTATAGCTAAAATGCTCATGGAGTATAAAATCATTATATTTTTGTATTAGTATAACACATATAGTTAACTTTAATCTAAAATCTAAAATACTTGTAATAATTGTTATGTAGGATATTTTTTCATAATACTTAAGAAATTTTTGTTCCATTGTAAAAATTACTTAACTCAAATGTTCATCATATCCATGATTGTCAAATAATTGAGTAATTTCACATAGTATATATAATAATAAGTTATATATTGGATAAAAATGACCAGATATAATTTTGGTTTTATCATTAAATGTTTGAAAAAGTGGAGCAAGAACTTCCCACAATATCCCAATCCGCATCATGCAATTACAAAATTCACTAATTATATGACGATTAAGTATTGCCTCACTAAGCATTCTATAGGTAGAGCTCCACCTATGTTGTGTATCTAAGTTACAAATCTTGACAAAATCTTTTATATTTTTGTGTTCTAACTGATGAAGCCATAATATATGTCAAAGCACTTCTAATTTTACTTGTTGAATGACCAATTTTTTCTAAACTATTTTTACAACATAAATGAATAATATGACAAAAACATCTAATATGAAAAAAAATACTATTTTCTAAAGGGTCTATTAATTTAACTAATCCCCTTATCGTAGATGTATTATCAAAAGACATAGATATAACTCCCACATCCTCTTCATTCCAATCTAGATGATGAGTGTTTAAATGTCTTTTAATTGTGCTCATTCCACCTCTCTTTTTATGTTTATAAATTGGACGACAAATTTTGTAATGCACCAAACTAGGTGGGCTAATAGCTATACATTTTTATACATTACTAGTTAATCTTCTTTTTTTGTTTCCCATGTGTATCATCATGTGTGTCAATATCATTAAGTGCTTATATTTCATCATCATTTGAAGGTTTTCTTCATCTATTCTTTCAGTAGTGGGATGATATTGTTCTTTTGATTCGGTATTATGGAAAGATGCAGGTGTGTGCGCAATAAAACTATATTCTTCCGTGTTTAAATTACATTCCATATATTATCAGGTCGTAGAACTGAAGAAGAGGGAGGGGGAGTAGTAGGTCTCAAGGGTGGATCTATAAATTGATGATTAGTACTGCACTTAGTTGGTTAAGTGGAAAGACGAATTGAAGGTTCATTTAATGGAGAATGTTGGTTTACTCTCGAAGAGTCCGCAGAGTAACTTCTAGTTTTTTTATTTTTAGAACTACTAGTAAGATTCAAAAATTTCTTCATTTTTGTAATCAACTAGATACAAACAATTAACAAATAAAATTCACGAAGATTAGCATGCAAATTAAATTGTAAAAAAAAGATAAATGGTACCATAAAAGGCGTAATAACAATTAAGAAGTCGCAATTTGATACACCATTATTTATAAATTATTAGATTTGAAAGAAATCGAAAAATTGTAGAATAAGAAATAAAATTTTAGAATACTAGAAACTTGAGAAAAGTTATACTAGATAGTAAATATTTTTATTACAAATGCCACTATTTATGGTGGTTTTTTTCTTATTTAAAAAAAAAAGAAAAAGAAGAAAAAGAAGAAAATTGCACCGTTCGAAACTCCAATAGTCATGTTGGACTCCAAGATTTGCAGCAAACATTGCTGAGCAAAGTTTAGAGTTTTCCTTGCCATTTGCCAACCATTAGCAAGTGGCAACAATCAATTGATAGGAAAAGTAGCCATTATAAATAACGGCTACTTTTTCTTTTTTTTTAATTTAATATAATTTATAAATTTATAAAAAATTTAAATTAAAAAAAAAAAAGAAAAAGTAGCCATTATTTAAAACAGCTACTTTTCCTATCAATTGATCTTGTCACTTGCCAACGGCTGGCAAATGGCAAGGAAAAACTCTAAGCTTTGCTCAACAAAATTTGCTGCAAAGCTTGGAGTTCAACATAACTGTTGGAGTATCCAACGGTGCAATCTTCTTCTTCTTCTTCTTCTTCTTCTTCTTTAAATATTAAATAACCACTATAAATAGTGGCATTTATAATAGAAATGTTTACTATCTAGTGTAGCTTCCCTCAAATCTCTCAAGTCTCAAGTAGTCTAAAATTTTATTTCTTATTTTATAATTTCTCAATTTCTTCCAAATCTAAATTATACCTTTTATTCATTTGATATAGTGCGGTGGAGCCTAGAAATAGAGGTGTATCAATTTGCAATTTTGTGGAGTTATGAATAGTAGTGTATTAAATTGCGACTTCTTAATCATTATTCCGCCTTTTACAGTAACATCTATTCTTGTTTTACAATTTAATTTGCGTGTTAATCTTAGTGAATTTTATTTGTTCATTGTTCATATTTAGTTGATTATAAAATTGAAGAAATTTTTGAATCTTGCTGGTAATTCTAAAAATAAAAACTAATAATCGCTCTACATCCCCTCTTAGGATAGATCAACATTCTCCTTTAAATGACTTCTCAATTTGTCCCTCCACTCAACCAGCTAGGCGTAGTACTCTAAGACCTACTACTACCCCTCCCTCTTCTTCTAGTTTTACGGCTCTAATATCATATGGAATGTAATTTAAATACAGAAGAATATAATTTTATTGCACAAACACCTGGATCTTTGCATAATACAAATCACAAGAACAATATCATCCCACTATCGAAATAATAGATGAAGAAAACCCACTAGATGATGATGAAACACAAGCACCCAATGATATTGACACATATGATGATACACATGAGAACAAAAAAAGAAGATTAACTAGTAATGAATGGAAATGTATAGCTATTGGCCCACCTGGTTTGGTGCATTGTAAAATTTGTTGTGCAGTTTATAAACATAAAAAAGGAGCTAGAACGAGTACACTTAAAAGACATTTAGACACTCATCCTTCGAGTTGGAATGAAGAGGGTGTGGGGGTAAAGGGTCAATCACAACTTTATTGAGATGAATTGAGCATGCTACAAAATTGGAGATATAGTCAAGAAAATATGAAAATAGCTTAACTATATATTTGTACAAAATGAGTTCCCTTTTACTTATGCCGAAAATGAATTAGTAACTAAATATAATCAAATGTATTTACAAATAGTTTATAAATCCATTTCACATAACACTTGCTATGATGATGGGCATAAATAATATTTAGCAAAAATTTTAAATTTAACTGAAATTTTTGATAATTTGAAATATAGAGTTTCTTTTACATCTGATATGTGGTTAGGTAAAGGCAATTTGCATTATTTATATGTTACTGCTCATTGGATTGATGATAATTGGTACATGCAAAAAAAATAATTGAGTTTCAACAACTTGATCATCCCTTCACGGGTATTCATATTTATGAAGCAATTAGAGATTGCCTTAGGGGTTGGAAATTAATCATAAAGTTATGTTTATATCTTTTGATAATACATCTAATAATATATCTGCCGTAAGGGAATTAGTTAAGTTAATAGACCCTTTAGAAAATGATATTTTTTTTATATTAGATGTTTTTGTTGTATTATTCATTTATGTAGTAAAAATGGTTTAGAAAACATTGGTCCTTTGGTAGGTAAAATTAGAAGTGCATTAACACATATTATGGTTTCATCAATTAGAACACTAGAATATAAAAGATTTTGTCAAGACCATATGACAAAATTTGTAATTTCTTACTCAATATAGGTGGAACTCATCCTACAGAATGTTTGGTGAGATAATATCTTATCATTATATAATTAGTGAATTTTGTAATAAATAAATGTTTGAAGATTATAATGAACCATTTTTGCATGATTTGGATTGCGATATTGTGGAAGTTCTTGCTCCACTTCTTCAAACATTAAATGATAAAATTTAAATTATGCCCGATCATTTTTATCTAACATCTAACTTGTTATTATATACACTATATAAAATTGCTCAATTATTTGACAACAATAGATATCATGAACATTTAAGTCAAGTAATCTATGCAATAGAACAAAAATTTAAGTATTATGAAAAAACACCCTAACATAGCAATTATTGTGAGTATTTTAGATCATAAATTAAAGTTAGATATGTGTGTTATACTAATACAAAAATATAATGATTTTATACTTCATGAGCATTTTAACTATGATAAAAAAAACAAAAATGTTAGATATTTTGAAAAATTTGTATACTGTTTATAGTCAAAATTGTAGGATAGGACAAGTGCATATAAGTATGCAACAACCATCTACTAGCAAAAGAGGAATATTTGCATCTTTAGGTAATTTGATGAATGAAAGGCCGTCAAGCTAAAGACCCAAAAGTAGCAAAAAGATATTGCTATACTTACAAAACACATGTGAAGAAAATTATGAAGGATTCGATGTGTTAGAGTGGTGTAAGAATAATGCTAAAGCATATTCAATTCTTCAACGCATTGCCCGAGACGTACTTGCGCCTCAAATGTCGACATTAGCATTCGAGAATGCTTTTAATGTGGGCAAGCGCACATTGACCGATTCAAGGTCGCGGTTAAAACTTGATTTGATCAAGGTTTGTATTTTTTGGAAGGATTGGCTAAACGAAGAGTATAGAAACAAAAATTTAAGAGAGGTGAACACCATATTGTCTCCATTTGAAAAAGACGACGAAGAATAGCTTGAAACCGCATCCACCACTGCATCTCAATCTGAGGGTGATTTATATCACTTGAGTGAATGACCGGTTTATCATTAGACATATTTAGACGTTTAGATATTACAAAGTTGTTTATTTCTTTTTATTATTAATACGTACTATCATTTAAACGTTTGGTCATATCCACCTTTATGTAATTATTTTTTTCTAAATTAATAATGGGTAGAGAGGTCCATGCTGAACCCTCACCACCTTATTTGGTGGTGTTTTTGGAAAAATATAATTGATACAAAAAATTAATTTAAGTATAAAATTCTAAGTTTTTACAAATATTTAAGTGTTGTAAAATATTAAAACTCACATAAATATAAATTATTAAGTCTTTCAAAAAGTTATAAATGTTGAAAAAAAATATTAAGAATCACATAAATATAAAAACTCGGAATTTTTAAATTTATTTAAAATTAAAAAAAAATCCGCGGGCCAACGCAAGCCGGCCAACCTAGCTCAACTTTTATATAAACCAGCCACCTATATAGTGGGTAGATTTTGAGCCGAGCTAGATTTTTCAAGTTTCAACCCATCACAGTCTAGCCCACAGGCTAGGCCGGCCCGGCTTGGCTTGGCTCGAAACCACCTTGAATCGTCTGTTAGGCGTGCTGGGTTGGCTTGGCTCAACCCAGCCCATTTGGCACCCCTATCAATAAGCTCATTTATCTAAGTTTTATTATTGAACCTCAAGTATCCAGTTGGTTGCTATAATTAACATAAATTAAAAGTTAAGCACATGATATGAAATCTTCAAGAAAATATCACCTAATGTGGGCATTTCTAGTCCAAGCTAATGCAAAGAATCAGAAAGCAACCAAGCCATATACAGCACAAGGAGGTGTACCAAAGCTCCCAAGTAAACAATTTGTCTGCAGAAATGAGTGCAAGAAGTAGTAAGTGAAGGAAATAGAGAAAACAGACCTCGAGCAAACAGCAGCTGAAGTAGCTCTGGCGCCTGCACAAAGATCTCTTAGAGATTAGACAGAAAAACTAATTCGACATAATGGATGCAGGTTAAAAAAAGGAAGATCAATACAATAGTGCATATGCTAGTTGCTTGAATGTATCTATATGCACTTGATCATTGGTGGAATTTGCATCACTAGAATGAAGTAATGAACAACAAAGTGAATTCTCTTTACTTTATTCATGTTCAAGGGCCAATAGATGGGGCAGCTGTAGAAGAAAAAAGGAGAGCCAATCGAACCTATCCATATCAGATTGTATTTCAAAACTTTCTCAACTCTATTGCATCAAAGTACCTAAAATGGATCCACAGTTTCTTGCTCAAATCTATGTCGGTTTTAGCTAACGTTAGCACATACACATATATGTTACCTTTATTTGATCATCAATTTCCACTTTTTCACTAGCAATAACTGGACCAGCATCCAGTTGGCGCACTGTGTACGCCAATGAAACTCCTGTTTCTCTCACACCATCCTGTTGAGGTTCATTTCTTCATTATGCAGTTAAAGAAATAAAGCCAGCAAGCAGATTAACAAAATTATCAGCTAAAGGGAACACAAACCTGCAGAGCCCTCTGAACAGGTGCTGCCCCACGATACAAAGGAAGCAAACTAGGGTGTATGTTGACTGTCCCTACAACATTGCACTCAAATCTGAGACAGCTAGATGTCAGCCTCTGAGATTAGATGTAACCATCATAATACAAGATCAGCCAAATCAGTTATATATAGCACAGATATTAATCCATTCTATAGGTTAGAGATAAAGAAGGAAAACAATCTCTATATGCTTTAAGTAAATAACTGGAATGAAAAAGTATCTTCTGTGAAACCTAAAGTTACTGACTAGAAGCTATATCATATAGAATGGAGACAGCGTCAAAATTTTGCAAGTCTGGAGAAGTCAACATCTTGAACTTAAATATTACTGCACCCAACTAGCATGATATAGTACCGACTACTTTATTACATATTTACATATGGTTTCTCAATTAATATTATTTTTTGTCTCTGGAGTTATTGTACCGAGGAGCTGCTTCACATTCATAGTTTTTTCTCAAATTATCTATTTTTCAAGGGAGTGGAATGTGTTGACTCTGCTTTGTGTGGGTCACATTTATATGGCTTGACACACAAAATAATGACGAACCAGTTTTTCTATACCATGAAACTATTACCCGCACAAGCACCTAAAAACAATAACAAGCTCCATGTGATGTCAAGGAAAAGTTATTTGGGGTATCATCGGAAAGAAATTATTCTTAGAGATTCTCTAAGGCAGCATACAAAATAACAAGCTTGAGTTCTATCAAGCAATAAAAATCAGCATATTTTGATGCAAAGGATCAGGTTTTAAAATCTCCGACACTACCTCTGTCATCTGGAAGACTTGCAGGCATCTCTATTTATTATGACAAATCTTTTAACATAGCATTCCAGTAAATATGATGAATATTAAATAGTATTAAAACAGAACGAAGACATCACAAACAATAGTCCTGGACATAAAGAACTTGTCCGCTACCTATGAAGTTGAGCAGTTATTCAGTTCATTAAGTCACGTAATTGAACATTCCATTATAGAGTAAATAGAAGAATTATCAAATTTCAGGTTGTAAGGCTAAAAAAACTTGTAATAGAATCTTTAGACTAACCCATGGATGAAATCTTAAGGAATTTTGTTGGTAAGATATTCCCATATGCAGCAGTGATGCAGAGTTCAGGCTCCAGAACCTTAAAGCTGGAGAGAAATGTTTCCTGCATGGTTGCGCCACAAATATATGAATCCTTTCATCCAGAGCAGTATTAAAGGTTCTTTAAAAGATATTTTCACTTCAAGAGGTATTGTAATACTGAATATGAAAATTTTGCTTTGCCATCAACCTGCAATTTTGCGATAAAAATTGGATAAATGCCCACCAAAGTTCTGGACTATGTGCTTTATGTTGTATAGGAAAATGATACAAGCCAAAATATAAATTCTCCCTCTGTTCCAAGTTAATAATCCTGCTTCATTTTCAGGATGTTTAGACAAGTTTTTCTATTTCCTGAAATGGTAATTTTCTTTCCAAGGATACCTCTCACTTAAAGCGATGATGTGACTCCACTAAGTTCCAATATATTTGTGGAAAAATGTATGAAGATATTCCATACTTTTAATTTTTCAATTGTCAGCTAAAACTCAGTGCCATTCAAAATGGAATGTTGAAATTGGGACAAACAAAATATATAAAAGCAATATTGTTCAATTCTTATTCTTGCTTAATTATATCTAAATACCACAGTTATAGAAATGTAAAAGCTCAAGGATTTGACTATAAGAAGGAAAGCTTAGTGGTAGTAACAGCATACTTCAAATAATTTTATGAGTTATGACCAACCTAGTTTTATGGAACGCTATAGTAACTGTATTATTAAACTAGTAGAACCCTAATTTGCTTAAATGAAAAGAAAAATAATGATAATAGAGCACTCAACAACACTCTAAATTTAGGGTAAGAAAAGTTACTATGCATAGATTTTGAGATCAAAATGCCAGGAGAATGTAATTTACCTCACCAGCTTTCATGGGTGTGAAGATCAAATCAGATGGGAAACCTTTTTCAAGGGCATGTTGTGCAACTGGAGAAGGCATCACCTTTCTACCCCTATCTCTTCCAGAAGGTGGTTGGGTGACAATTGCTGCAATCTGGGTTATATCAAAATGCAGTCAACATGTATTTTCATCAAATATAACTATAATCTGGTAAATGAACCATGACATCAGCGTCCTGTATATTTTGCATTCTTCTCTTAACCTCAACCTTATAAACTATGTCCACTTGGTGCTTGGTGTTTTAGATCACTCATCTTGAGATTCTTGACAAATAGTGAACAATTTAGTTGGTGAACTAATAAGGAACACAGAACATATTAAGATTTGGAAGTTTTACTGTAATACTCATATTGATAAATAATCAATATCATAAGTTAGTCAGAAAATGAAAAAGCTTGACTTTGTTCCCGTGGCAAGGTATAGACAGAAAATGCAAGAAAACCATTTCTTCTTCTCCATTTAAACAGCAGACATGAGGAGCTTAAATCCACTATTCTTAGAATTAACCTATTAATAACGAGACCAACTGCATTCTTTTACCAAAGACCCAACAATTCATGTGAAATGTACTCAAAACTTACGATTTCCTGCGAACCATAACCCTTTTTCAGCTAAATACACGGTTAAGCTTATGCGGAAGAAAAAAGATTAACTTTTGATAAATAAACGAAGAAATGCAGAGACTTTAACTAATAGTAGTCAAATAAATACAATGTTTAACTTCTGGGCACCTCAAATAAGGAATCTGGGGCAGAAGAGGCATCGAAGAGGGCATCAAGAACAGAAGCGGAGACCTGCAACTCATTCAGAGTTTGCACCAATTAAGCGATATGAAAATTATCCGTGCACTGTGTTAATTTCCAGAAGAAACAAAGAGATAGATGTACCTGAGGGGAGCCCAAGAAAACGAGACGCTTCTTGTGAGAAGTGAGGCAGCGAGATGCGGCGGCAGTAGTGGAGGAGGGAGAAGAGGCGGCGGCGCTGAGGCAGCAGAAGCGGCGGAGCATTAGTGAAGACGATAACATACCTGCGGCAGTTCAAGAGTGCAATTGACCTTTTTCTACATCCATAGTTTATTTGCACTCTCGACTTCAAAATTATAAATATTACAGATTACACCCTTCAATTGAATTTTTTTTTTTTTAACTTATACACACCAACGCATATTATGAACTCCTTCCAACTCGAATTCTTAACTTTCCATATTATATGAGATATTTATGCCAATAAACTACAAATCACTCATTTGCTTGGCAGTTGGCACACTATACTATGGCATTTTCCATTAAAAATTTCTGTCGCAAAAATATTTTGAATAATCTTATAGGTAAAATGGCCTATTCCTCGTAACTTTTTCTTTCCTCAACGTTCATGGCATGCTATCTTTGCCTGTATAAATTTTAGATTATATTTTAATGCTAATTTTAATAAAATACTTGATATTTTATATGATACAAATAAATAATAATATAATTTTAACAATAACCACATTTATATAACATTAAACATTATATTTTGGCAGTCATTAGTGAATTTTAACATTTCATTGCATTCATTTTATGAAACAAATAATTGCTAATTCATTGTATTCTCATTTTAAAAGAAGGTTAATTGGGATAGAATTTACACGCTGTCAAACCTTTCCTATCGCGCATAAGAAAAACAATAATCTCAACATAATACAATCCTTGGTTGGGAGATGTTGGTCGAAGTTGCGTGTATTTCTTACGTTTGTCAAAGGCACTAGGCTTAAGCTCTTTTCCTAATTTGCTAACCTGGGGTGGGTGGGTGTTGTGGGGGTATTTATTACATCTCAAATAAAGAAAAGAGCGACAAATCTGAAGCTAAGGCAATCCAGTGAAGAAGAGCTTCATTTATTACACTAAAGCTGTAAGAAACAAGTTCCAATGGATTACATCATAATTTTGGAGTCAAAAGGAGAATAGAACCAAAGGAAATATCAACTGGCAGATGCAGGTTCCCTCCATATGACGAGTTCCAATTTGAGCTGTCCACTTATGCCAATAAAATCTCTAGGAACTAAAAGATATGATGTTGCAGGAGGCTGTGGCGTCCATTTCGCCGTGCACTCCACAAATGTTTTCAGTTTGATCGAGCTCTCTCCAAGAGTTGCTGTAAGATCATACGAGAATTCTCTCCTTGTTGAAGTTGGTGCAATACAAACAACATTGACGAAACTTCCAAGAGACTCGATAGAACGGTTAAGGACAAAAAGTATACTCTGGCTCCTTTCTTGAAGAATGAAATGCCTCTGATTATTGTCCAATGAGATGGAGATGACAGAGTTGAAAAGGAACTGTTTGGAAGAACGTGAATGTAGAATAGCAAAGTGTGCATACAAGCGCTTGGACATGCCAACATAGTCACAGCTGGAATGAGGACATGAACAAGGAGCATAATTGCATGTTTTCTCATGAGAAAGTTTCTTACTGTAATTAAATGTCTCCATGCATCCATGTGGCATGTATCGACATGCGACTCTGACTGATTCGAGAACCTTTTCGATGGCCCTGCAACGGTTGTATCCTATTGGCCAGCAGCAATTCGCACATTTGTTCCCCATTGTGGTGCAGCATGATGCACATGCTATGTGACCATTCTCACACTATATTGAGAACAAGAGATGAACATGTATCAGATCAATTTTCATTAATCCCAGTAAGCAGTGATAGTGTGACATTGTAAATGAAAATATATTATATATGAGCTTTCTTGAGCTGAAATATTTCTCATGAATAGTTATTAAGAAATTAACCATAAGTAGATTTTCTAACACAACAATTATCTTCCCCTAAGAAAAGCCTTACTTAAATTCAAAAAACAGGAAACATACAAAGCTATTTTAAAGAAAAACAGTATTGAAACATGGGCAGAAGATTCAAAACTTGTTTTCATAATGTAATATTATATGGAAAAATTTCAGATAGAAATTTAAAAATCATAGTAAAGAGACACCAAACCTTTCCGCAAATAAAAAGTATCCAAAAGTATCTAGTGACAAGTTAGCTACTTATCACCTACTTGTATTAAACTAAATTCTATTCACCCCTCTAATAGATGTTAGGAGGTTATCATCTGACATTCCAAAACTCCAGAAAAGCATAGGATGTTATCTCCTGAAAAATAAATGTAATAAAGAACAGATGACAGCCAGAGTATAAACACAGATTTAATTAAAGCCAAAAAGTTTGAAAGGACAATGAAGATTAGGATATCTGTGCTCCAGTTCTGGCTACAGCAAAAGCCAACCTAGGTCCTCAATTTCACTTCCCAAAGAGGGGCAGCAAAAAGCCTATTTAGAAAGGTTTAGTGCATACTCACCTATAAATAACCAAAGGCCAAAATAATATCAATAATCAATCCCATAATTCCTAGCTCAGATGTCCATTGTAACAGTTAAAGTGAAGTAACTCATTAATGTACCAGCAAAAACAAGAGGATGCATAATAATGAGGTTCCAAAGTCAAAACAATAATAGGTGTTTATCTTTTTGAGGGTAAATGGAAGTAACACAGCCATACCAAATGAATAAATGGAAGAAACAAAAGGAGGTACTTGTGGTCTAATGGAAAAAGAGAAGAACAATTTATTCGATCATGCAACTAAAAGATCAGCCAAATTTCCCAGAATTAAATAGGCCTTAAAATCAAGTCACTCAATAGAACCAAAAAATTTTAACTTTGACAATGATTCATGCATGACCCAGCTCGGCCTAACTCAGACTTTAACCTTGATGATGGTATTCAAAAGAACAGCCATGAACAAAAGCTCAAGTAAGAAAATCTGCCTGAATTCACAGAATAACCTGTGATCTTTGTCAAGTCTAAAAGGATACAGTGACAGAACCAACCAAAGCCTGGAAGTAAAATTAACTAGCCAGCTGATCTCCCGGCCCAACCCAGTTCACTAATTATGTTGGTGGATGAAAGATGAACTTTTTATCATACATCAACTCCAATAATCACCTTTGCCATTTCTTTCGGACATCTGGTAAGAAATTGTTATATGATAGATTTGATTCTCCAAGTTATAAGGGAATCAATTCCAGTCGATACATCTTATCAACATACCTAGGGAGATACTATTGTTCTGTCAAAATTATCAATTGCACAGATAGTAGTCATAGGAAGGTAGATGAAACCATATAATCACCATTTGAAGATATATAGCACTTTTTAGACATGACATGAACTTCATAGCCAGCCACTACTACATTGAAGGTCATTTTTAGGATTTTGCAGCCTACCAAGTTCAAAACCAAATAAAAGAAAATTTAATATCATTCTTCACTGTGAGCAATCAAGTAGTCATGTTAACTTAGAGAAAGATTAAAATCCACTAGAATTACAATAGTTCTGCATGATATATTCTAGGGTAAAATCCATTTTACCCCTGTACCAAGACTTCATCTCATTTTACCCCCTAATACTTTTAATTGCATTACTTTGCTTCCTTATACTCTCAGTTTTGTGTCAATTCTTCAACTCCTTTAATTAAAGTCTCTTTAATTTCCATGAGATTACCATATTTTATACCAATATACCTAAAATGCCCCTACTTCAATATTTTTTGTCAACAATTCTCCCAACTACTCGTTCTTATACCAACCGGCAAATTTGTTCTTCAAATCTTTAGAAATGGAATGCAACATGCCCGATGCACCCACCCCACACCAAGAATGTTCAAAACATCAATCAAATTTGTCTCATATTTGTCTCATCCCATGATTATGAGTTGTTGCTTGCAACCTCAATGCTCCCAACCATCTTTTTTAAGTAAAATTAATAATCAACAACACAAAAACTTGGTTCTGTCTTAACTTCAATTCTTTCTAAACCCAAATATATATTTCAAAACTATTTTATATATTTTATATAAAAAGTGAAGTACTTGAATCCAGATTACAAGTGAGTGGAAAATAATTTGGTGGAGATAAGTTTGATTTGAATTGAATGAAAAGTAAAAGATTATGGGCAGTTTAGCCATTTAATAAAAAAACAACTTAATGGTATTAAGGAGATAAAGAAAAGTTAACAGAATTGAACACTTGAAGTAGGCAAAGGGATGCAATTAAAAGAACAAAGGGAGTAAAGTTAGACAAGATTGAGTCCAGGGAGTTAAAATGGATTTCACCCTACATTCTAAAGTACCAAAAGTGTTAACCGCCAATTTCGCACCTAGTGATGGGTAACCACTTAGGATATCAATCTTTCCAATGCCATGGCACACAAAAAAAGCCAATTTTCTGTTTCTTGAAAAGAATGCAATCAATGAAAAGAACATTCACAAATCAATTCAAACAGGAGATGAAGAGCATGGACATTCAAAATTTGCAGTGCCTACTTAACAATTTCTATTATAGGAGAAACAGAAATAAACGAAAATAAACAAGAAAACAAAAAGACCTGATAGACGGGGGAGCAGAGAGGTTCATAGCAAATGGGACAATCCAGCACGTCCGGGTCCGTCAGGGTCACGGAAACGGGTCCACTGGGACTCTCTGACTCAACGCACGCACCATTTCCATTTGGCGTCGAATCGACTCGTGCTTCAGTGGGTTGTACCTCGTCCCCCCTTCGTAGATTTTGCTCTTCTTCTTCTGATTCCTCTTCTGAGGAGGAATCAGACCACGAAGTGTCCGATTCCCCGAAGCTTCCCCCTTCAGATTCTTCCTCTACTACAATTTGATCCTCTTGCACTAATTCTCGCTCAACCGAAGGCTGAGGGGCAGCTGAGGTCGAAGCGGGGTTTCCAGGGGCGGAGATAGTGGCGCCGTCTCCAGAATTGGTGGTGGAGGGAGCGGCGGCGTTGGGCTTTCTGATGGCTAAGTAAATGGGATTGGAGATTCGGGGTTTTTTGGGCAAGGGTCTATTGTTGCTGGGTCCTTCATTTCCGTCTTCATCTCCACCCACAGAAAACCTCACCATTTTTCTCTTCTACCGTAGAAAATTGGAATAATTTCGCCATTTTCAGCTTCTTAATTTTCCTTCGCTTTTATTTGCAGCGGCGGAATTAATTGCAAGTTACTCCCTTTGATTTTCTATATCCACTATTGGCCCACAATTGTTTTGAAATAGACTAAGAAGCCCCAGATTAAGAAGGCTTGGGCTCAAATACACTATTTGGGCCTTCCATTCTGCACACATGGCGTCTCAAGTTTAAAATGCATTATAAAGTAATAAGTTTAATTAGTGAAGTGGTACGTGGCCTAATGACATAAGTCCCTTATATAATATAAAAAATTAAATATTTAAATACGAATGAATTTTTAATTTGTGGGCATTTGTTATTGTACGCTCAATGCAATGCACCTAATAGTACAATTGATATATATATATATAAGTAACTTTAATTATGAGACTAAAAATAAGGAATACATGAAAACACAATAAAATTGGATAGAAGCGCTATTAATAAGTACATTCAATATATGTACTCAAACTACGATAGTATTTTTATATTATAATATTATTTATTTATTTATTTTTATATAATGTAATTTTGTTTTAATGACTCTAATATTTTTATTTATTTTTCTCATAAATAAAAATTAAAGTGTTATGATAAAAATATAATTGTAGGCATAAAATAGATGAGTCATAAATAGCAGTTATTGTATAACTTCTAATTATTAAAAATTTTTAAAAAAAGTGGGATATTTTAGATAAATCATAAAAAAAACATACCAAAAAGAGAGTAGGTGTTTTATTAATAGTTTAAATATAAATAACTACAATCCCTTATGTTGTCATGTATCAACATAAGCATAGGAGGATATTCATTAAGAAGTAACTGTAACAGTATTACTTAATTTTGAGTTATATTTCATTTATCTCATACAGAGTGTGAAAAATTCCTTTCACTAACTAAGGACAATATATTAACTGAAATTCAATGGCATAAAAAATATAGAGCATATTTTGTTTAATCACTTGTATTCATGCCAAACAATTTTCTGGTTTATTGGTTAATTTTGATAGTTATGAAGTAGTATTCAATCAAACTGGCGTGCATTTAATTTATTTTTAATTATTAAAAAAAATTACTTATATATTTGAAGCTTGAAAAACATGCAAGAGGAGATTAGGATTCGAATCTTCTATTGCAGCCTTTAAAAAAAAAAAAACCTTGATTTCCTTGGACCTGTGTGCATGGTGTCTATAAATATTTAGAAGTCTTTTTATGTAAAACTAATTATCTAATAATTTGCCTGAATACCTAAAGGCGAAAAGGAAACCTGTAAGCTTTTCCATAATTCTTAACAAATATATATATATATATATATATATGCATAAATCTTGTTCATGATGAATAACAAAAATTTATGAATCCATAAAAGTTTAAAAAATATATAAAATATAAAAGAAAACAGAGGAACAGGCACATTGCAATGATCGGCCTAGCCAAACTACAGTCACGTTCAGATTGTCCCTCGGCCATTAATTTTTGGATTCTATGTATACAAGAATAGTCCTTCAAGTTAAGTTTCTCTTATGTAAATATAAATAAATACTATTTGCATAGATATACCCCTATCTATCTATACTATTTATAGAGTATAGTTTTGTTCTTATCTAATTATGTAATTCTAATTTTAATTATGCAATTTTAAGTCAATTATCAAATTTTTAGAATTTTGAGTATTTAGTTTCAATTCTAATTCTATTATTTTTACATTTCAATGATTATAATATTACAATGATATTTTATCATTTGTGTCCCCTTTTGATTATAGATATATTACAGCAACACCCCTCCAAGTTTCTAAATCTTACCAAGGGTATTTAAATAAATAAATTATAACTATTTTTGAGTTAAGAGCAAAATAGAAAATTTATTTAATTTTTTTGCTGACATCATCATTTTCCATAAAAAAACTCTAACAAAAGGGGTAGATTGTTAAATCGAATATTTACAAGGGGGAGGTATTGGTAATTTTGAGAGCTTGAGGGGAGGAGTTGGTAATTTCATTATTTCAAAAGGGGTGTAAATGTAATTAACCTTATAATTTAATTTCATTTTATCTACTTCTATTCAAATCTCCAACACTAATCATACGCACCCTTTGATAATTACATGGGATTAATTTTTTTTTCTTTTTAGTATTAAAAAATTACTTATATTGAAACTAAAAGATTTGCAAGAGAAAATCAGGACTCAATTTCTCAATAAGGGAAAAAGGTAAGTTAATTTTTGCCAAGACTTGATTTTCTTGGAGTAGCTGTGTGGTGCTTCAGAAGTCTTATGCATAACTAATTATCTAATCAATTTGCCTGAATGCCTAATTTCAAAGGCACAAAGAAAATCTATTGGCTTTTCCATACGCAGGATGCGACCTCCTTGGTCTTGAATTAGCTTTTAAATTATTGAAATCCCTTCAACACCCATAACATTTAGACTTGAGCTGTTGATCAGTATTGTACTTGAAGCAGTTTTGACAATATAAAATATTACTAAATTCTATTTTCTTGCAAATACCCAACAAAAGAAAATTAATTTGACAATTATAGCACAAAAGTCCTCACACAAAACATAAACAAACATACAAACACTTTTCAAAATATAAATAAAAAATTATCACATTTTTTAATAATACTTTTATATTTCTCAACCCCTCTCTCAAAATTCATTTCCCCAACAACATATAACATAATCATCAATAAAACATAACCAAACACTTCCTCACCTTAATCTCACTAACCCAACAAAATCTGGCAAATATGTTATTTATTCTATTTTTTTTTTAAAATAAACCATCTCTTATATTTCTCCAACCATTCAAAACAACAATAACAATAGGATAATTGTAATGCAGCACCAAATTTCAGATGAAGCACATGCAGGCAGGATTCACCCTAACAGGCATATATGCATAAATCTTCTTCAAGAACCAGAATGCAACAAAATTTTATGGATCTATAGAAGTTCAAAAATATAAAATACGAAAAACATAAATCTATACATTCAATCTTCTTTTTCTTGTTCGACTACTGATCAATCTTTCCATACGACTGGTATACCGGCTCTCATTGTGGCTCCGGCTGAACAACAGTTGAAGCATGTGGCGGCATCCATGATTAGTAAGTCCGGTCGCCGGGACCAAAACAGATGGTGAAGTTTCAGTTACATTGCAA